>CAUYOR010010553.1:0-11718 GCA_963573925.1 Callimico goeldii
TATTAATACCCATCTTTCTTTTCAGAATAAAGCAATATTTCCGTTCACTCTCTCTCTTTCTCTTCCTCTTTCTTCCTTTCCTTTACTCATTTTTTTTTGTTTTGTTTTTTCTTTCCTTCTCTCAACAAAAAAAAAAAGAAATCAATTTGTAAACCTCTAGATCCAGGTCGGCAATGTCTCTCTCACTGCTTGATTTCCTTCCTTCCCTTTCCTCCCGCCCTCCCTCCTCCCCGCCTTCCTTCCTTCCTTCATCCCTTCCCTCCTCCCTACCTTCCTCCTTCCCTCCCTCCCTGCCTTCCTCCCCTCCTCGCCCCCCCCCAAAAAAAAAAGAAATGTCAATGGCAAGTAAGCAAATTCAGTGAAAGCAAAATATATAGCACACAACACATCACCATGGATTTAGCCTGGTCAGGAAGGTCTGGAATATGATGACAGCTGTCGGAAGTTTGGGTAGGAATTAACCAGTTGACAAGGGGAATTAAGACGTTCTGGTTAGACACCTGGGTTGTACAAAAGCAAGTGTGCTCTCTCAGCCAAGACCATACTGGGCTTTATCTGTGGCAGTATAGAGCGGGGTGAGGAAAGTGTCCCTTTCATGGATTCTGGACTGAAATCTATCACTGGGGTCTTGGAACCAGTTTGGTCACCTGTGCTCCAGGTCTCACATGGCCTCTCAGGTAAAGATTACGTTACCTTGTGAATCTAATCTTTTAGTATACTTCTTCTCCCTGCCCCCGCCCCCAATCAGTGTAAGGTATGTTACAGCAGAAACATAACAAGCCAGCAAACACGTCTTTGTCTTTCTTGTTTCATGTCCCAAGGAAATAAATTTCTCTCTTCCTCCAAACACCACACAACAGGCCTCACATATATCATTTTAAGCTGCAGAGATATGGAACATTGAGTGAAATTTACCTTCGGGGCCACTCCCACCTTAACCTGGTGTGGCCACTTTAAGAAGTTATCACTTCCCCATTATAGAACCTACCAGGCTCAGCTTCTTTGTTTTTATTCCTTGACTTTTAGATTTGATCTCTTCTGTTGTTTATTTCATTGTAGCTTCAGTTCCTCTAAAATTCTGACTCCCTACCTGACAACCCACCTCTTGTAGCCTTGAGGAACATTCTCCTCTCTTCAATCCATAGACCTGGATCCCTTTTTCCCTGGAGGCTGTTCTGAAGATGGCACCCTATCCACTCATCTTTCAGTGGACCTGGGCACCCATGCCTCCATATGGTAACCTCAAATCACACTGTATGAAGAGCAGCTGTTTTGTCAACTATTTTTTAATGAGGTTTTGTTTTGTTTTAAAAAATAGCATATATTTGCTTTAGAAAATTAGAAATACAGAAGTAAGAATATATAAAAGAATTACCTATAACATGCAAAAATGACCAGTACAGATGTTTTTTTTTTACAGTATGTGAACATATTATTTATATTTATATGCATAGTGTTTATTTTTGCCTGCGTATTTTACTTAACATAAGTAGTTGGCATTTCCCATGTTAGTCAAATTACTTGCAGACATTATTTTCAATGGCTATTAATGTTATTACTCTACAACTTACCTAGTAGGTCTCCTACTATATGTCATTTTGGGTCCTAGCAACATTTTTGTGCTTAAATCTTTGTAGCAGTTTTGACTGATTTCCTTAATATAGAGTCCAAGAAGAGAAACTGTTTGTTTGTTTATTATTTAATGCTTTCTTTTATGTTAATGTTCTTGGGGCTGATGATTCAGAACCATGAATAAATATGATTCTTGTCTTTGAGGAGATTGTAGCCTTGTCCTAGCTTAAAGAACAGGTACATTTTAAAGTTCTTGATACACATTTCAAATTGTTTTTCAAAAATTTGTATCAATTCCTCCTCCTACTATAAGGGAAAATCTGTTCTGGGTTGTTTTTCTGGTGCACCTTCCTATTAAGAACTCAGTCTCTCTCTTGCTTTACGACTCACATGGAGTTGCAACTGTGTGCCATCATCTTGATCACTCAGAGGAACCTATTAGAAAACCTACTCTCTGGCTTCCTGAAAGAGAAACAGCAACAACTCAGCAATTGATCTGGGATCAGCATGTTATCCAGGCTGGGCCATTAGAGATTTTTTTAAAGGGGAGTTTCTCTTATTTTCTTCAAAATTCTGAGCTGTAAAGAGGACCATTGGATTGGAAAGCTCAATCTTTTTATGGGTTTATATATTTTTAATTGTTATTGTATATATTTAAGCCATATGTCATGTTTCCACACACATATACATATTGAAATGATCGCTACAGTCAAGCTAATTAGAATATCCATCATCTTACATAGTCACCTTTGTGTGCAAAAAGGGTTCAGCCCTTCCCTCTCCACTCTTCATCTCCTTTTTTTAAAAAAAAAACAGAGATAAATGGAGAGGGAAGGGCTGGACCCTGGTTACATTGTAGGGCTGTTGGAATTCACCTGCAAGTTAAAACCAGCTAGTTCTACCCCTATGTTTTTCACTTAGATAAGCCATCAGTGATTTATTTTTCTCTATTCTTCTTGTCTTCCTTCCTGCCTCCTTACCTGCCTCCCTTCCCACTCTCTCTTTATTTCCTTATTCAAATTGGTTTGAATTGAGTTTCTGACACTAATGGAGTCCTTATTGTGCCTTCAGAGTGATTTTTCTCAGACCAGAAAATGTTAATGACGTAAAACAATTACTGTTTGGACAAGGAAAATTGTGTATCTTTGCTTGAAGTTTGTGCACAGACATTTGGGTTTCGTAGTGAGCTGAGCATTTTTTCCCTTATTCGTGAATCATATATTCGATGTTTTGATCTGTTTATCAAATAAGTTCCTTAGTTTATAAAATATCTGCAGGTGCAGTTATTATGGAAAGCAGTATGAAGCTTCCCCAAAATATTAAAAATAGAATCACCACATGACTCAGCAATCCCTCCTCTGGGTATATATTTAAAGGAAATGAAATCAGCACTTCATAGAAATATCTTCACTCCCATATTCATTGCAGCATGATTAATAATAACCAAGATATGAAATCAATGTAAGTGTCCATCAATAGATGAGTGGATAAATAAAATGTTACACAAACACACTGGAATTTCATGTACCCTTAATAAAGAAGATGGTTTTGTCATTTATAATATGCATGAATGCGGAGGACATTAGGTTAAGTGAAGTAAGCCAGAAAGAAAAATACTACTGATTTTTTTTTTGAGACACATCTCACCCTGTTGCCCAGGCAGTGCAGTGGCATGATCTCGGCTCTCAGTAACCTCTGCCTCCTGGATTCAAGCAATTCTCTGCCTCAGCCTCCCGATTAGCTGGGATTACAGGCTCTCACCACCACGCTTGGCTAATTTTTAGTAGAAATGGGGTTTCACCATCTTGGCCAGGCTGGTCTTGAACTCCTGACCTCATAATCCACCCACCTCAGCCGCCCAAAGTGCTGGGATTATAGGTGTGAGCCACAGCCCCCGGCCTGCATGGTCTTATGTCAAATACAAAAAAGTGAAGAGTAGAATAGTGGTTGCTGGGATCTGGGGCTGAGAATGGGATGGGAAAATGGGAAGAAATTGACTGCAGAGTTTCAATTAGGATCAATAAGTCTAGAGAGCAAATGTACAGCATGAAGTCTATAGTTAATACTGTATTGTATATTGGAAATTTCCTAAGAAAATAGGTTGTAGGTACTCTTTTTTTTTTTTGAGACGGAGTTTCGTTTTTGTTACCCAGGCTAGATAGAGTACAATGGCGCGATCTCGGCTCACCGCAAGCTCCGCCTCCTGGGTTCAAGCAATTCTCCTGCCTCAGCCTCCTGAGTAGCTGGGATTACAGTCACGCGCCACCATGCCCAGCTGTGAGATGATGGATATTCTAATTAGCTTGACTATAGTAATCATTTCACTATGTATGTGTATGAAAACATGACATACACCTTAAACATATACAATAACAATGAAAAGAAAAAAAATCATGAAAAGATGATTGAGCTTTCCAATGGCCAAAAAAAAAAAAAAAGGAAGAAAAGAACAGAACTGCCACAGCTTGCTTATTTTAAAAATAAAAGTGGGCTCTATTTCTAAAATGTTAGTTTTATAATACCTTCTCTAGTACCCAAAATATTTTTAAATATTCTGATGCTATTATACTATAATAATTCTTGAATAACTTTGTAGATTTCACTTTACTGAACAAAGCCCTAAGCAAAAAACATTGAATGTAACAAAAATTTGCATAAGTTTATTTCATACTGAAGACATATATGCTATAGATTTGTGGAAATACTTCCCACTTGGTTACTTTCTTGTGTTATGAGTTTTTACCTACAGAAATTTGCTTTTTTATTTGTAAAATTAAAATTAATTTCTTTTATATGTTTTCCTACTGCTTTGAAACTTCAGAACTCCTTTCTTCATAGAACTTTTCTTTGTATTTTCACTTAGAAACATCCAGAACTTATGTTAGTGTGTAATTTGAGGTGATTTTTTTTTTTTTTTTTTTTTTTTTTTTGAGACAGAGTTTCCCTCTTGTTGCCCAGGCTGGAGTGCAATGGCGCATTCTCGGCTCACTGCAACCTCTGCCTCCTGGGTTCAAGCGATTCTCCTGTCTCAGCCTCCCAAGTAGCTGGGATTACAGGCATGTGCTACACATCTAGCTAATTTTTTGTATTTTTAGTAGAGACAGGGTTTCACCATGTTGGCCAGGATGGTCTTGATCTCCTGACCTCGTGATCCACCAGCCTCAGCCTCCCAAAGTGCTGGGATTACAGATGTGAGCCACCGCACCCGGCCAGTTTGAGGTGATTTTTATGTTAACTTTGTTTCCTACCTTGTTAGCTATTTTTTTCTATGCCATTGTGGAATAATCTGTTTATTTTCAACGGACTCATAATGCCTTTTAAAAATCATGTTGTGTTCTCAGAGGTGATAAATTTTATTTATTTATGATGTTCCATCTATGTTTAAGGCTATTTCCAAGTCTATGTGTATGGTAGGATTTTAGTTCCACACTGTATCTTACGCATGTTAGTAAAATATAGCACATTTGTTAAATATTTAGAGTGTAGGATTATGTATCAAGAACTACAAGCTATTGAGCTTTCCCATGTTCTAGCACTTTGCTGAATTTTAATCCTTATCACACCTCTATGGGGTAGATACGGTTATCATCTTTTGTAGACATGGGTTTATTATTACTGTTTTAAAATAAATTGGCAAATTCAAATTTTTTTAAATTCTATTTTAATTTCTAATATGGTAAATACTGATACATAAAATTTATATAAACAAAATGTTTTGATGTACTCAATAACCCGTAAGAGTATACAAGAGTCCTGAGATAAAGTTTAAGAACTGCTTATTTAGCACATGATAAGCTCGATTTAATTATTAGGTATTAATATCATTATTAATTTTTGAATCTTTATTTGAGTATAGCAATTATAAAAGGTACTTCATATACGTAAGTATACTTTGATGCGTTTTTACGTATGACTATTACCATGAAACCATCATTGTAATTAAGATAATAAACATATCTATCACTCTCAAAGTTTTTTTAATGCCTCTTTGTAATTGATCTCTCTCTCCAGTTCCCCATATTGAGGTAATTAATGATCTGCTTTCTGTCAGTATAGAGTAGACGGCACTTTCTAGAATTTGATATAAATGGAAGCTACATTTGTTTATGACTGTATTTATTCAACTCAGCATAATTATTTAAGGAATTATCTATGTTGCTATTTGTATCATGAGTTTGTTCCCTTTTATTGCTGAGTAGTATTCCATTCTATGGATAGGCCATAATACATTTACCCATTCACCTCTTGGTGAACATTTCAGTTATTTCCAGTTTTTGGCTGTTATGAATCTACTATGTACATTTATATACAAGTTTTTCGTGGACATATGTTTTTATTTTTCTTGGATAAATACTGAAGAATGTAATGATTGAATATTATAAGTGAATGTGCAGCTATTTAAGAAACTGCTAAGATATTCTCCAACGTGGTCATAAAATTTTACACTCCCTAAATTTCCCGTAGTAGTGTATGAAAATTTCAGTTGCTCAATACTCTTGCTAATGTATGCTATGGTGAATTTTAAACATTTTAGCTATTTTAGTAAATGTGTAGTGTGATTTTGTGAGGTTAATTTACATTTCCTGTATTTATTTGCCATCCATATACCTTTTTTTGTGACATATCTGTTCAAATCTTTTCCCCATTTAAAAAATTGTGGGTTTTTTCCCCCTATTTTTATTCAGTTGTAAGAGTTCTTTACATCTAGATACCACCCCTTTTGTAGACATAGATCTGCAAATCTTGTCTTTAGCCTAAGGTTTGCTTTATATTTTATAGTGTCCTTTAAAAAATTATTTTTTTGTAGACAGAGGGTCTAGCTTTGTTGCCCAGGCTGGTTTCAAACTCCTAGCTTCAAGTGATCCTCCTGACTTTGCCTCCAAAAGTGTTGGATTACAGGCATGAATCATCATACCCAGCCATTAATAATGTCTTTTGAAGAACAATAGTTTTAAATTTTTATTAAGTCCAATATTATAGATATTATAAATTATGAAGAATAGATACCTATGATTATAAAAGACGTCTTTCATGCCCTGTTTAAGAACTCTTTACCAAATCCAAGATCACTAAGATAGTCTCATTTGTTTTCTTTTAGGATTTTTATAGTTTAAAGTCTTACATCTAAGTCTTTGACAATTTTAATTATTTTTTTTTTGAGATGGAGTTTCACTCTTATTACCCAGGTTGGAGTGCAGTGGTGCACTCCACACACATACTTGGCTCACCACAACCTCCGCCTCCTGGGTTCAAGCAATTCTCCTACCTCAGCCTCCCGAGTAGCTGAGATTACAGGCACGTGCCACCATGCCCAGCTAAGTTTTGTATTTTTAGTAGAGACAGGGTTTCACCATGTTGACCAGGATGGTCTTGATCTCTTGACCTAGTGATCCACCCACCTCGGCCTCCCAAAGTGCTGGGATTATAGGCGTGAGTCACCGTGCCCAGCCTGAGTTAATTTTTATATATTGGGTAATGATCACCATGTCTATATATTCTTGACTGTTTTGTTTGTCTATCTTGATGCCAATGCCACACTGTTTTGATTACTGCACATCTATAGTAAGTCTTGAAATAAGGTAGTGTAGTGCTCTGTCTTTATTCTTTTTGTTTCAAAGCTTTTGGATTATGCTAGGGCCTTCAAATTTCTATACAAATTTGAGAATATGCGTGCCAATTGACACAAAATAGCCTGTTGGAATATTGATTGTGAGTGCATTGTATCTAGTCATAAATGTAGAGAGAATCTATATCATAGATTATATCCTGTTTGCTAGAATTTGCCAGCAAACATTCTATTATTAGCTTTTTAATATCTGTAGGAGCTGTAGTGATATCCTATCTTTGATTCTTAATGTTGGTAACTTACATTTTCTCACTTCTCCCCCTAGATCTTTATAAAATTTGTGGATATTCTCAAAGTTCAAGCTTGTAATTTAGTTGATTTTCTACATTATTTTTCTGTTTTCTGTGTCATTGGTTTATGCTCTTTTTATTTTCTTTCTTCTTTTATTTTGTATTTATTATTTTTTTCTTGTTCCTTAAAGTAAAAGTTAGAGTAGTTGATTTGAGACTTCTTTTCTTTTTCTTTTTTTTTTTTTAAGATGGAGTTTCACTGTTGTTACCCAGAGTGGAGTGCAATGGCACAATCTTGGCTCACCGCAACCTCTGCCTCCTGGGTTCAAGCAATTCTCCTGCCTCAGCCTCCTGAGTAGCTGAGATTACAGGCACGCACCACCAAGCCCAGCTAATTTTTGTATTTTTAGTAGAGACGGGGTTTCACCTTGTTGACCAGGATGGTCTCAATCTCTTGACCTCGTGATCCACCCGCCTCGGCCTCCCAAAGTGCTGGGATTACAGGCGTGAGTCACCGCGCCCGGCCTCGAGACTTCTTTTCTAACAAAAGTATTTAAAATTATACATCTCCCTTTAAAAGTGCTAATTTAGGAGTATCCCACAAATTTTGGTATATCTTGTTTTCCTTTTTATTTCATTCAAAATACTTTCTAATTTTTCATTGATTCCTTCTTTTGATGCATGAGTTTTTTAGAAATGTCTTAATAAATTTCCAAATATGAGAGAATTTTGTAAAGATTTTTATGTTACTGATTTCACAATTTAATTCCATTGTGACCAAATAACATATTTTATATAATTTGAATATTTTTAAAGATTAGAACATGGTTTATCTTGGTAAATGTCCTTGGCACACTTGGAAAGAAATTGTATTTTGCTGTTGTTGGGTAGAGTGTTCTGTGAATGTTAATTAGGTAAAGTTGTTTGAAAAAGTGTCCATTTCCATATTCTAGTAACTTTTTGTCTACTCGTTCTATCATTTATTGAAATAGAGATATTGAAATATATGACATATATATGGATTTATCTATCTCTCCTTTTACTGCTCTGAGTTTTCTCTTTACATATTTAGAATTTCTATTACTAGCTGCATAAACATTTAGGATTTCCGTTTCCCCCTGCTAATTTAAGTACGTTTTTCTTATGAACTGACCCCTTTTATCTTTTATCATATTTCTTACTTTAAAATCTACCTTGTCTCATGTTGATACGGCCACTTCTATTTTCTTTAATTTGTACTAGAATTACATATATATATTTAAAATCTTATTTTAATCTATTTTATTTCTCCTAGTAAGGTGTCTTTGTTTTGTGTTTGTTTGATTTCCAATCTGACAATCTCTGCTTTTTCCTTGATGTGTTTATGTTATTTACATTTAATGTAATTATTAACATAACGGATATTTGTTATGTTAATAATTTTTTGCCCTGTTTGCTTTTCAACTCTTTTACCCTTTTCTGCCTTGTTTTAGATTAGTTGCATATTGTTTAGATTCTCTCTTGTGTTGTCTTATTAGTTATACCTTTTTGTTTTGTATTTTTAGTGGCTGCTCTATGGTTTACCATGTATATCTTCAACTTCGTACAGGCTGCCTTTAATATATAGTATACATTTTATATAAACTGTAAGACCTTTACAAGGGTATGCCCATTTTTCTCTTCCTCCCCTTGTTACTACTGTCATACAGTTTACTTCTGCATATACAGTAATACTTAAACAGCCAATTAAAAAGAGAGGTAAGTTCTTTATGTTTAAACCTACATCGTGTATTTCTTGTGCTCTTTGTTTCTTTATACATTCATGTTTCTAGCTGCTATCCTTTTATTTCTTCCTGAAAGGCTTTCTCCTCCCACCAGCCCTGATTTCTTGTAGTGTAATTTTCAGGCAAATAATTGTTTTAGATTTTGTGCGACTAAGAAAATCTTTATTTAATATTTGTTTTTGAAAGATATCTTTTCTGGGTATAGAATTTTAAGTTGATTGTTCTCCTGCCTTCCCTTCCTTCCCTACCACTCAGATTTTTAGAGATGTCATCTCACTGTCTTCTGGTTTGCATTGCTTCTGACAAGAAATCTGCAATTCTTATCATTTTCCTCTGTATGTAATATGTCTTTTTTCTGATGGTTGATTTTTTAAGATTTTCACTTTGTTATACATTTTAAACCATCTGATATGATACATGTTGCTGTAATTTTTATTTATTTTCTGCTTGACATTTTCTGAACTCTTTGGGTCTGTATATTTGTAATTTTCATCAAATTTGGAAATGTTGTAGTGATTATTTCTTAAAATATTTTGTTCTTTGCTTCTTTCTCCTCCTCCTCTAGATGTCTAATTATGTACCTCTTATGTCACTCCTCATTGTCCTACCACTCACTACGAATTTGCTTATTTTCTTCTGCAGTGTTTAATCTGTTTCCAATTTCATTCAGTTTTTTTTTTTAATTTCAGGTGTTATATTTTTTCATCCTAGAACTTCAATTGAGGTCTTTTATAATATTTTCCATAACTATCTTTTCATAACCATCTTCTGAAATCTTTAAAAATATCTTCAGTAAGTATCCCTATATATCCTGACTTGTCCTGTCACTTTAACCATATGGAGTTTAGTTGTAATAGCTATTTTATGTTTGTATATAGTGACTTTATTGTCTGTGCCCTTTCTTGATCTGTTTCTATTGATTGATTTTATTCCTCTTTATGGATTTTATTTTCCTATTTCTCTGCATACCTGGTAATTTTTTAATGGGATGCTGAGCTTGTGAATTTTACATTATTGGATCATGGATTTCATTATTTTAAATATTCGTTTAAATATTTTGAGTTTTGAACTGGTATTATTATTAAGTTATTTGAAAATAGTTTGATTCTTTTATGGCTTGCTTGAACGTTTGTTGTTAGATGGATCTACAACAAACGTCAGTCCATGGCTAACTTGGGCCCAATTCTGAGTCAATACTCTTCTGGGAACTCTATCTAACGCCTCATATGTTATGAGGTCTTTCCTCCTTGGTTAGTGGGACTACTGACTATTTTGAGACTGTATGAGCTCTGGGGATTGTTCTGCTTGCTTTTTCTATTTGTTCTTTCCCTGGCCTTGACAGTTTCTTCATACGTTTTTCCTGATCAATCCTTAGCTAAAGACTCAAAGGATACTTGCATATCTCCAGGACGCTCTCTCCCTGGACACTCTTCTTTCTTTGGTACTCTTCTCTGTGAGCACTAGCTACCATGCACTGTTTGAACTTTGAACCCTGTCTTCTCAACTCAAGGAAATCACCAGTCACCAGGTTCCATTCAGCTCTCCCTTCCTGGATTACACCCTGTACACTCTTCGTGGTAGTAATCTGGAGCACCCACAGGGTTCCCTTTGTTTGTTTTCCATGTTTCAGTGATCACTGTCCTATACTACCTGCTGTCTGAAAACTGCTGTTTTAGATATTTTCCAAGTTATTTCATTAAGTAAA
This sequence comes from Callimico goeldii, assembly GCA_963573925.1. Lineage (NCBI taxonomy): Eukaryota > Metazoa > Chordata > Mammalia > Primates > Cebidae > Callimico > Callimico goeldii. The sequence goes on from CAUYOR010010553.1 coordinate 10,897, forward strand.
GAGGATCACTCTAGTCTCTGTTTCTCTGGTCACTACTTTCTCATGCCAGAAGTGGAAGCCAGCAATATTATTTTCATTATTACTCTATTAGTATGCTACTTGGAATACTATATTTGCTTATAATTTGTTCCTTCATTTATGTATTTACACACCTTTATTGAGATGCTACTCTGTTCTAGATTCAATATTAATTATTGCAAACAGTTCAGGGGTCACTTTACTTGCCCTCAATGGATCGACAGTGTAGTAACAAGGAACATTTATATACAAATAATGACAAAACTAAGCTCTGGTAAATTTTTTAATAGTCACCAATTCTTATTCCAATATGCATGCCACTTTACAATGTGACTTTGCCACTCCACTCATCATCCTTAAATCTGGACTAGGCTTCTGAAGTGGAAATAGTATCATGCTAGTTTTACAGCCCAAGCCTCAAGAGACCTTGAAGATTCCACTTTAACCCTCTTGTAATGCTAAACTGAGACCTCCATGTAAGGACATCAGGGTGGCTTAATGGAGGACATAAGGTCACACAGAAGAGAACCAAGGCCCCTCGTCAGCAGCCATCAGCAACTGCTAGACCAGCAGACCCTCCATTTGAGTGCAACTTCAGAAGTGAGCCCAGAGAAAACCAGCAGAAGGGCCTCATAGCCCATCCACAAAATCACACAAAAATAATAAATCGGCCGGGCGCGGTGGCTCAAGCCTGTAATCCCAGCACTTTGGGAGGCCGAGGCGGGTGGATCACGAGGTCATGAGATCGAGACCATTCTGGTCAAAATAGTGAAACCCCGTCTCTACTAAAGATACAAAAAATTA
>CAUYOR010010554.1:0-10733 GCA_963573925.1 Callimico goeldii
GGATAGCCTGGGGAGAAATGCCAAATGTGGGTGAAGGGGTGGAAGGAAGCAAAACACACTGCCATGTGTGTACCTATGCAACTATCTTGCATGTTCTGCACATGTACCCCAAAACCTAAAATGCAATAAAAAATTTTAAAAGAAAAAAAATAAATAAATAAAATTAAATCTGTCAGTTATAAAAATATTGTACATTTCTTTAGACTCTACAGCCCCATGGGCTGAAGTAGCATACCAGTTCCACTACTGCCTTCAGGTTATTTTATTATTATTAATTTTAAATGTATTGTTATTGCATGTTATAATTACCAAATGACAAAACTACTGATTCTCAAATGTTGTATGTTTCTCATTACAATGAGATATAGAATAAAACTTCAAATAGAATGTTCTGTCGCACTCCACTTGAACTTTCAGCATCTTTTACTATGCTGTAAATAAAACATCTGAAATGTCTGAAAATAGGTCAATGACAGAAACATGAAAGTGAAAATGTGGAGTTTTGAGTATAAATAAATTCTTAGTGTTTATGGTGAAGCAGGGGAACTTCATCCTAGAAGCACAAAAGTAAATTTTTAAAAAATAGGCAGAATTTTAAGGTTAGGTTGGAAAGATATAAAGAGAATCTCCAAAATTAGGGATCTTAAAAACTAAACTCATGGCTCACATCTTTAATCCCATCAGTTTGGGAGACCGAGGTGGGCAGATCATGAGGTCAAGAGATCAAGACCATCCTGGCCAACATGATGAAACCCCGTCTCTACTAAAAGTACAAAACTTATCCGGGTATGGTGGTGTGCACCTGTAATCCCAGCTTCTTGGGAGGTTGAAGCAGTAGAATTGCTTGAACCCGGGAAACAGGTTGCAATGAGCCAAGATTGCACTACTGCACTCCAGCCTGGGAGACAGAGGGAGACTCCGTCTCAAAAAACAAAACAAACAAACAAACAAAAACACTAAACTTGCATTCTGCATTTAATGAAAATGATTTTTAAAAAAGGAAATTTACATAAAAATAACTACTGTTCCTAACAGAATGCTCACAGATCGTAGGGATAACATATCAAAATCAAACATCATAAATACAGTTAGCTTTTCCTGTGCTCTAACTCTGTTCCAGATTTTTTAAAGTTGTCTTACAGATATTAACATACTTAAATTTCATACAAAAATATTAAAAGGTAGATAATAATAATAATCCTGTTTCAGAAGCTGCACATTGTTTAAACAATTGCCTCTAGTTAGAAGATTACTAAATTAGACATTCAGTTTTCAAATCCGGAGCCTTCACTCTTAATTAAGAAATAATACAAGAAGTATTAATTGCATGTTGTATTATCAATGATGATAAGAGGTGACTGATATTAGAATTAGATAAGTTTTCTCTTTACCCTTTACTATTCATTTCTCATTTACTGTTATAAAAAGGACAGTTACCCTTGCTTACATTTTCCTTGTCCTTCTTTTCTATATAAAAATAAAATACCCCTGAAAATTCTTATCCTCTCTGAAAAATGTATAGTACTATAGCAAAAATATTTGTTATTAGCTTTCTCATAGACATGTGGAAAATATCTTCAGAGATGTCTAAGAATAATGAAAAAAAATTTATTAGTGTATTTGTATTTCATGGAAAACATTAGCAAATATTATTTATTTATGCATAAATGACTTACTGAACTGAGATTTTTAAAATTGGGCTATTTATTTATTGTTGAGTTTTAAAAGTTGTACGTACATTTTTGATAATAGTTTTTTACACATGTGTCTTTTACAAATATTTTCTCCTGAGGTTTTGTCTTCTCATTCTATTGAATGAACACAGCAGAAAATTTTGGTTTCAATTAAGTCCAGTTTTCAATTATTTATTTTATATATTGTACCTTTTGCATTATATCTAAAAAGTCACCACTATACACAAGTTCATTTAGGGTTTCTTCCTGTAATATAGGAGCTTTATAATTTTATAGGAGTTTTATAATTTTAGAGTTAATTTTTACGAAGGATGTAATTACTGTGTCTAGATTTATTTATTTTTTGGCATGTGGATGTCCATTTGTTTCAGTGTCATTAGTTGAAAAGGCTATATATGTTCCACTTTGTTGCCTTTGACTCTTTGTCAAAGATGAGTTGACTACATTTATGTGGGCGTATTTCTGCACTATATGTGCTGTCCCATTAATCTATTTGCCTGTTCTTTTACCAATATAACACTGTATTGTTTAACTGTAGCTTATAGTATGTTATGATGCAGGATACTGACTTGGGTCTTTTTAAATATTAAGAGAGTTATTCTGGGCCATTTTTTTTCTCTATATAAATTTTAGAATAAATTTGCTCTTCTCTACAAAATAACTTGCTTGGATTTTGATTGGGATTGCATGAATCCTATAGATCAGTTTGGGAAGAACCCACATCTTGACAATAGTGAGTTTTCTTATCCATGAACGTGGAATATAACTCCATTTGTTAATTCTAAAGAATAATACTATTTAACATCAGAGTTTTATAGTTTTTCTTATGTAAATCTCATACATGTTTTGGCAGATTTATAATTAAATATTCAATTTTGGGGGATTTGAATATAAATGATATTTTTTTTCTATTTCATATCCCATTTGCTCACTGCTGGTGTACAGGACAAAAATTGATATTTTAGTTTATTAACATTGTGCCTTGCAAACTTTCTTTAATCAGTTATTAATTGCAGAAGTTTTTGTATTGATTATTTCAAATCTTCTACATAAATGTTAATGTTATCTGAAAAATATTTCATTCTACTTTTTTCTTCCCTGTGTAAACTGGGAAGAAATTGTCTTTTCATAATTATTGCATTATCTAGAACTTCCAGTATAATGTTGAAAAGTAGTGGTGAGAGAAAACATCCTTGTCTTGCTCCTGATCTTAGCAGGAAGGTTCTAGTTCCTCACCCATAAATATGAGGTTAATGGTAAGATTTTGTAGATGTTCTTTATCAAACTAAAAAAAATTTCTCTATAACTTGCTGAGTTTTAATTACAAACAGCTATATTTTGTTAAATACATTTTCTGACTCTATTGAAACAATCTATAATTTGTATGTTTTTCCTAATGATGTGATAGAATATATTAACTGATTTCAAAATGGTGAATAAATCTTGTATAGTTGAAATAAATCCCACTTGTTGATAGTGTGTAACTCTTTTTACATATTATTGGATTGAATTTACTAATGATTTGTTAAGAATTTTTGTATCTACTTTCATGATATACACCAATCTGTAGTTTAATATTTTTGTCTACTTTATGAGGGTAATTCTGGCCTCAAAATTAAGTTAGGGAGTATACCCTCTGTGCATATATTCTGAAAATAGTTGTAAAGAACTGGTTTAATTTCCTCCTCACATGTTTAATAGAATTTACTAATAAACTGTTCTAGGCCTGATGCTGTCTGTTTTGGAAGGATATTAATTTTTTTATTCAATTTTTTTAACAGATTTGGATCTATTCACGTTGTTTATTTCTTCTTGTGGGGCTTTTTGCACATTGTGTCTTTCACGTAATTCTTCAATTTTATCTAAATTATCTAATCTGTGGCCATAGAACTGTTCGTAATATTCAAGTATACGCTTTTTCGTATCTTGATATTAGTAACTTTTATTCTCTTTTTTTTCCCCTCATTTATTCCAGCTAATGACATTATTTCAAAACATCAGCTTTTGGACCTGCTGGTATTCACTATTGATGTCCTAATTCTAATTTTGTTGATTTCTACTCTAATTTTCATTATTTTTTCCTTCTGCTATGGATTTTATTTGCTCTTCTTTTTCTAGGTTTCTAAGGTACAGCTTATATTACTTTTATATATTTCTTTGTTTCTTATATATGCTTTGAATGCTAAAATGTTACTCATGGCCAAATGTAGTGGTTCATGCCTCTAATCTCAGCACATTAGGAGGCTGAGACAGGCGGATCACTTGAGCCTGAGTGTTTGAGACCAGGCTGGGTAACATAGTGAGATCTAATCTCCACAAAAAATAAAAAATAATAATTGGCTGAGTGTGGTGGCACATGCATATAATCCTAGCTACTTGGGATGCAGAAGTGGGATGATTGTTTAAACCTGGTAAGTCAAGGCTACAGTGAGCTGTGATAACACCATTGCACACCAGCCTAAGCAGCAGAGCAAGGCCCTGCCTCATAAATAAATAAATAAAATAAATAAAATAAGCACTGTTTTGCTGTATTCTACACATTACTGATAGTTGTATTTTGAAAAGTTATATTGCCATTTCCATATAGTTCAATTAAAAAGAAATTGAGACTTTTATGACCCATGCATTATTTAGAAGTGTGTTATCTCTAAATTTGGGGGGATTTTCAATTTATCTTTCAGCTATTTATTTTTAGTTTAATCCATTGTGATGTGAAAACTAACATCATATATTTTCTATTATTTTAAATTTGTTAAAATGTTTTATTCTCACTATGGCCTTAGTGAATGTGCCATATGAGTTTGAGAAGAAAGTGTAATTTGCTGTTTTTGTTTGTTTGTTTTTTAAGGCAGGGTGTCATGATTATGGTTCACTGCAGCTTTGACTTCCTGGTTTATGTGATTCTCCCCACTCAGCCTCCCAAGTAGCTGGGACTACAGACACACACCACCACACCTGGATATTTTTTTTTCAAATTTTGTAAAGGTGAGGTCGCTCTATGTTGCCCAGGCTGGTCTCAGACTCCTGGGCTGAAGCTATCCTCCCTCCTCGGCCTGCTAAAGTGCTAGGATTACAGGTGTGAGCCACCATGTCTGGCCTTACAGTTTTTAATTGTCTGTAGATTTCAATTATGTTTAGTTTATTGATGATATTCATTATTTCAACTATGTATTTACTGATTTTCTCTCAGCTGAGTCTATCTACTTCTATATGATTAAAATTTCTGACTATAATAGTTGATTCATCTATTTGTCCTTGCAGTTCTATCAGTTGTTTCCTCATATTATAATGCTCTGTTGTTAAGTAGATACACAGTAAGGATTTTTTTGTTTTTTTTTTTAGTTCCTGGTCTCAGGTGATCTGCCCGCCTCCCAAAGTGCTGGGATTACAGGCGTGAGCCACCATGCCCAGCCCATTTATTTTTTATTTTTGGAAAGAAAAAAAAAAAGGAGTGAAGGGGAGGAAGAAAGAGGAAGAAAAAGAGGGGGAGAGAATGGGAATGTGGCTTTATTCTAAAAATGGATATGAATAATGGCCAATCAATATTTTGTGTATTTAAAATGGAGAGCTCTATAAATATTTATTGAGTTTACTTGTTCCAGATCTGAGTCAAGTCCTGGATATCCTTATTAATTTTCTGTCAGTAAGGATTGTTAAGTAGATACATAGTAAGGATTGTTAAGTTTTCTCAGAATATTGACTATATTATTGTTATTTAATGCCCCTCTTTATCCCTGATAAATATTCTTGCTCTGAAATCTGCTCTATATGAAACTAATGTACTTTTTTAACTTTATTTTGATTAGTATTAGCATTGCATATTGTTTTCTGTTCCTTTACTTTTAATCTATATTTGTCTTTATATTTAAAGAGAGTTTCTTTTAGACCCCTTCATTTTACCATATTACAAAAATCAACTCAATATGGATTAAGACTTGAAACTATTAAGACCTAAAACTATAAAAATCCTTGAAGAAAACCTAGGAAATACTATTCTAAACATAAGTCTTGAAAAATAAATTCATGTTGAAGTTTCCAAAAGTAATTGCAACAAAACCAAAAATAGACAAGCAGAAACTAAAGTTGAAGAACAAAAGAAACTATCAACAGATTAAACAGATGACCTACAGAATGGGAGAAAACATTCTCAGACTATGTATCTGACAATAGTGTAATATCAAGAATCTATAAGCAACTTAAATAAGTCACCAAGCAAAATACAACCACATGAATAAATGGACAAAAGACATGGACATTTTTCAAAAGAAGACACAACCAGTTAACAAGAATATGAAAAATGTTTCTCATCATTAGAGAAATCAAATCAAACTGCAATGAAATACCATCTCATACCAACCAGAGTGGCTATTAATAAAAAGTAAAAAAAAAAAAAAAAGTCAGATTTTGGTGACATTTTGGAGAAAAGGGAACACTTATACACTACTGGTGGGAATGTAAATTACGTTAGAAACTATGGAAAGTGGTCTGGGGATTTCTCAGAGAACTACCATTTAACCCAGAAATCCAATTACTGGGTAGATACCCAAAGGAAGATAAATCTTTCTACCAAACATACACATGCACATGTATGTCTATTGCAGCACTCTTCACAATATCAAACACATAGAATCAACCTAGATACCCATAGCAGTGGACCGAACATACAAAATGTAGTACATATACCTCGTGGAATACTATGTAGCCATATAAAATAAAAAAGTAATGTTCTTTGCAGCAATATGGATGCAGCTGGAGGCCATTGTCATAAACAAATTAAAGCAGAAACAGAAAACCAAATGCAACATATTCTCACTTATAAGTGGGAGCTAAATATGGAGAGCACATGGACACAAATCAGACCGTAACAGATACCACAGTCTAGTTGAAGGAGGAGAAAGGGAGAAGGGTGAGGGTCAAAAAACTATGCTCACTGCCTGGAAGCCTAAATAATTTGTACACCAGACCCTGACACTCAATTTACCCATGTAATAAACCTGCATATGTAACCCCTGAACTTAAAATAAAAGTTACAAAAGAAAAAATAAATAAGTGGGTTTCTTGTAGATGATATATAGTTGGGTATCTTGTTTTCTACACTGTGACAGTATTTATATTTAATGGGTGTATTTAGACCATTGACATTTAAAGTGATTATGGTTATTATTACCTTGATATCTACCACATTTGTTACTGATTTCTATTTGCTGCCCATGCTCTCTGTTTCTGTTTTTGTCTTCTACACTATTTCTGTCTTTTGGGCTTTAATTCAGCATTATTTAAGATTCCATTTTCTCCAATTTCTTAACATATCAGTTATACAGAAACTCAAGTATATACACAATTTTGTATTTTTAGTAGATTATTGTATTTTTAGTAGAGACAGGTTTTTGCCATGTTGGTCAGGCTGGTCTCCAACTCCTTACTTCAGGTGTTCCACCTGCCTCAAGCTTCCAAAATGCTAGGATTACAGGCATGAACCACCACACCAGGCATGAAAATTTTTAATAGAGTAGATCTTATACCACACACATACACACACACACAAATGGCAACTGTGGGAGGTAATGAATATGTTAATTAGCTTGATTGTGGTGATCATCTCACAGTGTATATGTATGTCAAAACATCAGGTTGTATAACTTAAGCGTATACAATTTTTATTTTGTCAATTATATCTTAACAAAGTGGAAAAAAGTTCTTCAGAGAGAAAAGATAATGATACAGATTAGAAACTTTGATCTACAAACCAAAAGAAAGAGGATCAAATAATAAATAAGTGAAGGTAAGAAAAATATTGTATCATATATAATTGATCTAACAGACAACAATTTGTTCAGAATAATAGCAAAATCTTTTCAATTATGTGTACCTGTGCATATATATATATATATATATATTTATATATGATCATGTATACTTATGTATAAATAACTAACAATGACACAAAAGTTTAAGGAATTAGAAATATGTTGTTATCATGTGGTGCTTGCATTACTTGCAAAGCAGTATACTGTTACTTAGAAGTTAATATGAATTAGTTGTAAATGTGCAGTGTATATTCTAGGGCAATCACTAAATACAGTATATATATATGTGTGTGTATATATATATATATGTATATGTATATATATATTTGTGTATATACTTTTTTTCTTTTTTTTGTATTAGTGCAAAAGTGGTTGTGGTTTCAATTTTTTTTTGAGAGAAGGAAAAACAAAGGAGTGAAGGAGAGGAAGAAAGAGGAAGAAAAAGAGGGAGAGAGAATGGAAATGTTGCTTCATTCTAAAAAAATGGGTATTAATAATGGCCAATCAACATTTCATTTAAACCTATGAGTAGGTGTGATATGGTATTGACAAGAATGTATATTTTGTGTATTTAAAGTGGAGAGCTCTATAAATATTTATTAAGTTTACTCATTCTGGATCTGAGTTCGAGTCCTGGATACCCTTATTAATTTTCTGTCTCATTGAGTCTAAGTCTCTATGTATCTGGGTGTTAGGGTCATTAGCTCTTACTGTTGCATTGATCCTTTTACCACTATATCTTTGTTGCTTTAAAATCTATTTCATCAGATACAAGAATTGCAACTCCTGCTTTTTATTTGTTTATTTATTTTTGCTCTCCATTTGGTTGGTAAATCTTTCTCCATCCCTTTGTTTTGAGTCTTTATGTATCCTTGCATGTGAAATGGGTCTGGATGTAGCATACTGTTGGGTTTTGGCTGTATCTTTTGATTGGGGGATTTAGTCGATTTAAATTTAGAATTACTGCCATTTGATGTTAACTGGCTGTTTTATCCATTTTTTGATGTAAATTTTTCTTTATGTTGATGCTCTTTACTTTTTGGTATATTTTCAGAAAGGCTAATACTGGTTGTTTCTTTCTGTGTGTAATGCTTCTTTCAGAAGCTCTTGTAAAGCAGGCCTGGTGGTAATAAAATCTCTGAGGACTTGCTTGTTCATAAAAGATTTTATTTTTCCTTCAGTTGTGAAGTTTAGTTTGGCTGGATATGAAATTCTGGGCTGAAAGTTCTGTTCTTTAAGGATGCTGAATATTGGCCCCCACTCTCTTCTGGCTGGTAGAGTTTCTGCTGAGAGATCTGCTGTAAGTCTGATAGGCTTCCCTTTATGGGTAACCTGACCTTTCTCTCTGGCTGCCTTTAGTATTTTCTTGTTCCAACCCTGGTGAATCTAACGATTATGTGCCTTGGGGTTGCTCTTCTTGAGGAATATCTTTGTGGTGTTCTCTGTACAACCTGGGGTTGAATATTGCCCTGCTTTGCTAGTTTAGGAAAATTTTCCTGAAGAATATCCTGAAGAATATTTTCCAGCTTGGATTCATTCTCTCTGTCACATTCAGGTGCACCTATCAAATGTAAATTTGGTCTTTTCACATAGTCCCACATTTCTTGGAAACTTTGCTCATTCCTTTTGATCGTTTTTCTCTATTCTTGTCTTTTCATTTTATTTCATTAAGTTGGACTTCAACCTCTGATATCCTTTCTTCTGCTTGATCAATTCGAGTGTTTAAACCTGTGCATACTTCTCGGAGTTCCCATATTGTATTCTTCAGTTCCGTTAATTCACTTATATTCCTCTCTAAATTGTCTATTCTCATTAGGATTTCGTCAAACATTTTTTCAAAGTTCTTAGTTTCTTTACATTGGGCTACAACATGTTCTTTTAACTCACAGAAGTTTCTTATTAGCCATCTTCTGAAGCCTGATTCTGTTAATGGGATGCACTCGTTCTCCATCAAGCCTTGTTCCCTTGTTGATGAGGAACTGTGATCCTCTTTAGAGGGAGAGGCATTCTGATACAGAGTATTCTCAGTCTTTTTACTCTGGTTTCTTCCCATCATTGTAAATTTAGCCACTTATCATCTTTGTAATTACCAACTTGATTTGTAATTACAAAATGAAAAATGATACCTCGATGGGAGAGAGATCCAAGATGGCTGATTGCTAACAGTTCGAGATAGTAGCTCCCAGTGAAAGCGCAGAGAACGAGAGGACGCCACACTTACAGATGAATTTTCATTGCTCAGGGAGCAGAAGACTCCCAGTGGAGGGGCCCCACGGGTCACCAGCGCGACACTTGTTGCCAGTGCAGCAGTTTTGTAGGCGCCTCAGCACAGCAGCTCTTTGTGCAGAGTAAACGGGAGGAGATTCCCGGGCAGAAGAGCACCATCAGTCTTATCGCTGCCGTTTTGGCCAGCACAGTGGGTTGCTCGGATTGCAGCTCTGGGAATCAATAAACTGGGCATCCACTCAGAAACCCAACTAGAGAGGTGGTAATTGTAAAGATGACAGATGGATAAATTTATAACAAAGGGAAGAAACCAGTCTAAAAAGCTGAGAATACCCAAAATCAGAACCCCTCTCCTCTACAGGATTACAGTTCCTCATCAGCAACTGAACAAGCCCTGATGGAAAAGGACTGTGTGCCATTATCAGAAGTAGGCTTCAGAAGGTGAGTGATAAGAAACCTCTGGGAGTTAAAAGAACTTGTTCTAACCCAATGTAAAGAAACTAAGAACTTTGAAAAAAGGTTTGACAAAATGCTAACAAGAATAGACAATATACAGCAGGAGGCATCACACTACCAGACTTCAAACAATACTACAAGGCTACAGTAATAAAAACAGCATGGTACTAGTACCAAAACAGAGATATAGACCAATGATATGGAAGAGAACAGAGGCATCGGAGGCAACACAACATATCTACAACCATACAATCTTTGATAAACCTGACAAAAACAAGCAATGGGGAAAGGACTCCCTGTTTAACAGATGGTGTTGGGAAAACTGGCTAGCCATGGGCAGAAAGGAGAAACTGGACCCCTTCCTGACCCCTTATACTAAAATTAACTCCAGATGGATTAAAGACTTAAATATAAGACCTGGCACCATAAAAACCCTATAAGAAAATCTAGGCAAAACCATTCAGGACATAGGAGTAGGCAAGGACTTCATGACCAAAACACCAAAAGCATTGGCAACAAAAGCCAAAATAGACAAATGGGACCTAATCAA
>CAUYOR010010557.1:0-14863 GCA_963573925.1 Callimico goeldii
AAAGATTAGCTGGGCATGGTGGCACGTGCCTGTAATCCCAGCTACTCAGGAGGCTGAGGCGGGAGAATTGCCTGAACCCAGGAGGCGGAGGTTGCAGTGAGCCGAGATCGCGCCATTGCACTCCAGCCTGGGTAACAAGAGTGAAACTCCGTCTCAAAAAAAAAAAAAGAAAGAAAAGAAATTACCTTTCTCTTTTTGATACACTTAGACAAAAGTTCTTTATTCTGAGTTATTAATACCAAGATGCTAAACTAAAGCTCTTTAAGAAGTTCTAGAATATTTGAGTTGAAAAGAACTTTAAAAAGCATTCATCCTAGTACTTAATTTATAGTGAGGACAAGGAGGCTTAGACCAGGTGATCGTCTCAAAAAAAGGCGTTCTATAACCATCACCTCCTCTCAGAAGCCCCCGATGTGTCCCCTCATTTTCTTGGTTGTGATGTTCCCCTTCTGGTCCTCTTAAAAACACATTAATGAACATGTTTTCCTTTGTGTCTCCCGTTGGACGGTAAAACCCTTGAAGATGTAAAGTGCTTCGTCCTGACGTCCCTAGTTGCTGGCACACAGAGTGGTTCCCAGGCAAAGTCTGTTGAATCAACAAAAGACAGTTTTATTGACAAATCAAGGTCTGGGGCCATGTCTCAACCCCAAGTCTGATCTTTATCTTATACTCCTGACAAGAGCAGATTTCAGAACCACAATGCTAGTTTTTATCGCCATACAGAAAATGTTACTTTAATTTTTTTAAATCCTCTGAAATTCCACTTTCAAGTGCAGAACTTGGACAAAACCTATCGTTTCAGCGTTCTTGGAAGTTTCCCTTTCTTTCCCTACTCCGCCACCACATAGATTCCTAGCCTCCCCCTTGTCTGACCTTCACAATGATGGGACTGTGGACCAGTTACTGTTCAGTCCCTTCAGTTCTGCCCCCAGAGTTTCAGTCCTGTCACTGCTTCAGACATAAGTGTCCGAGGGCACTGGGCATGAACCCCACCTTCCTGCAACCTCCTGCTCCTTCCACACCAGGCCCCTTCTGCAGAGCCTGATACTGGTTTGGGCATGGGCACGTGCTCATTTTCCAACTAAGCCAATCGGTTCCAGCACCAAGCACCGTGCCAGACCCAGAGGCTGGACCGAGGGGCCCATGCCCTTCATCCTCCAGCATCTGCTCTGTGCTTACCTGAAGTTAGCAAGGCAAAGCATGAGTCAAAAGCTTACGGGCCCAGCATTGCAAAGGATTCAAGTAAGCATTGTTCTAAGTAACTCAGCATTATGACCCCACGGATGATAGAACTCACCTCTACAAGACAGCAACATTGTATACGAGGAAGCATCCAAGCAGAAACAATAATAACACCATGGCATTCTTCAGTTTTTACGCTTGCTTGTGGCTCCTGAGCTCTAAAGAAAAAATCGCCTTAGCTGCCATGGATAATGAGCCTTCCCTGCAGGAGGCCTTGGCCACTGACATGCTTTCTAAATTGTGCCCCGCGGAGCCAGGCTGGTCTGACCTTCCAGGCAAGACTCAGAGATGTCACCGGGTGGCCCCAGCAGTGGAAGCACTAGGTTAGTAAATGTAAACCCTTTGTTGGCTTTGCCAAATTAAACCAGCCTCTTAGAGGGTATTTTTTGGCCATTATATTGTATCTTTCTTGTACATGACATCATTTCTTAATTTGTATTTCTATGATATATTAGAATAGCCCATTCATATTTGACAGATACTTTTGTGCTATAATCTTGACAATGCTGTTCCACAGTTGGCTTATTTCCCAGAATCTGGTCAGTACATCCTCCCCATAAATGCAAGAATGGCCAAGGTCATCAGGCACTGTCTGTGCTTTTTGCCAACAAAATCTCCCTTTCAGTGACCTTTGGCACCTTGTTCAGAACGTGGACTTGCCCAGCTGATGGCTAAGTTTCAGCTCTGGGCTACACCCCAGAGTGGGCGGTCCGTGTGCCACTGTTGCTGGGTGGGACAGAGCAGAGCCTGGAAGCACTGACTGGCAGGAGGGTGCTCTCTTTCCCCGGGTGGAGCCCTCCTGACTTCTGGCTGGCTCCAGATCTCCACATCCCGATGAGTCTGCCTCTCTCAGGGTGGCTCAGTCCCTGGAGGCGGCGGCTTCACACAGGGAGACGTTCTTGGAAGGCTTGGGAGGAGAGGCCAATGCACGGCCCATCTCTCTTCCTCTCCCGCTTTGCTGGAGGTGGTGAGGGGTCCACTAGAGTGATCCCACGTGTCCCCGCCTCAACACTGTGCTTCTCTCGGCCTCACCTGGGGCTCCTGAGCTTGATTCCACGGGCTCAGCTGGTCGTGGCAGGTCCCCACACTCAGAAAAAGGCACCCCGTGGCCTCAGGATCACCCCACAGAGACGAGCCTTCCACTCCCGAGCAGAGGGGCAGGTTTTCTCAGGACTCGCCATGCCTGGTGTTGAGGGACCCAGCACAGGGCTTGTGGTATTCCAGAACATTCCACCGGAGAGCAGCTGGGGCGGCTGACTCTGAGGCGTCCTGTGAGGAGCGGGGGCACCAGGCCCCACCCTGGATGGAGAGGTTCTCTGTGTCCTCTGGACCTCAGGGAAGCAGGCAGAGGCCGGACTTGGGCACCCCACTCTCCTGCAGCGAACCTCAACCTGCAGAACAGCCTCCACCAAGGGCATGTCCTGTCTCAGGAAGCCAGCAAGGCCTGAGAAGTCCTTTTCTTACTTGGGCACAGAGCTTGTAGTGGGTGGTGAGCAGTTCACTGGTTGGCTGCTATTGTTGCTGTGTGTTTAGCTGAAGGACTGCCTTCTGACTGTGGAACGATTGGGCCTCCCTCGGCCCAGGCCACCCCCGCCAGAACCCCTGTGAGGCTGCCAGGATCCACAGCCCTCAGGCCAGGCCTCCCGCCTCCTTCCTAGGCACCAGTCTTCTCTGGTGTGGGCAGAGATGGGCCAGCTCCACCAAACCTTCACCCATGTCCCCCCACACACCCTGGTCACACAGTGGAGGGGACAGACTGGGGTCGCATCACCTAATTCTATGGCATAGGGAAAAGCCGCAGCAAATGTGTTTTTAAATTTTAAAAAAGTGTGTTTAATGGGACAGTAACAGCTAGGCCACGGTTTTACTGTAATTGATAAGTAAAGCATCAAGCCCTCAAGCCCTCAACCCCTAACTAGAGCGTGGCATACGGTGGTACCGAGGGACAGTCTGTCAAGCAGACAGGACCGGCCCTGCTGCTCTGAAGCACCGATCAGGGGGAGGACTTGGCACTGGGTGTTTGGTTTCCTGTTTCTCGCTGAAGCTCTGCCTGTCTTTGTCCCAATCAGGCATGTGACTGATGAGTTCAGATTTTTATTTTGCTTCCTGTACCTTGTTCTGAATATTGAGTTGAAAATAATTGCAATAGGTCACAGTACCTTTGTAAAAAATTTATCCAGTGTGCAGGTTTGGGAGCTGGGGTGACAGGAATGTTATATGTAAATTTATGTAAATGAATATGCTAATGTCCTGTGTTCTTGCATTGTGTTTTGGTGAGCGTGTCCCTTGTCACCCTGTCACAGGTTAGTCGGCCAGGGAGCTGGGAGCACCCTACGTGCTCAGGAAGACTTAGGTGTATTGATTTCCCCGCTGAAAACAATCTTACTGCTTCGCTCAAAGGATCCCAGAAGTTCCCCACACTTCCAGCGGAGGGAAATATCACACACCACTTACCTCCCAACCTGTCTGTCTTTTCTATGTGAAAATCACTCTATATGTTTCTTACAGATGCTAATTTTAAAACTGACTTTGATTCAATAAGTATCATTTGCTGCTGTTCACGTCAGCCCACATGTTCAAGGACACCCTGACCGGTAAATGGGAAGCACAGTGGAGAGGGATCTGGCATCCCCAGACCGTGAGGCCATGTGTCACTGTTCAGGGACTCCCTCCAGGAGAGCAAACCCAGGCAGGGGCCCGCTGCCGTGAGTTCCAACTGCTTTGTGAAGCCTGAGGCTTGGAGGCAGCACTACGGCCATCCTAGGGAAGCAGCAGCAGGCAGCCAGGGCCCCGCGCCTCCCACCCTCCACCCAGGGCCTCTGAACTTCCATCTATATTGGGTTTGTCTATAAAAAACACAGAAAATATCCACAGTGAATAAAAAATCACTCTATAAGATGATTCAGATGCACTGGGGGCAATAAAAACAGACAGACCCACGGGATCCCAGGGAGACAGACCCACGGGAGCCCAGGGAGACAGACCCACGGGAGCCCGGTGAGACAGACCCACGGGAGCCCAGAGAGACAGACCCACGGGAGCCCGGCGAGACAGACCCACGGGAGCCCAGGGAGACAGACCCACAGGAGCCCAGGAAGACGGACCCACGGGAGCCCGGCGAGACAGACCCACGGGAGCCCAGTGAGACAGACCCACGGGAGCCCAGCGAAACAGACCCACGGGAACCCAGGGAGACAGACCCACAGGAGCCCAGGAAGACGGACCCTCAGGAGCCCAGCAGGATAGTCCAGGCTGGACAGTCAGGCCAGGGAGAGGGAAGCTGTGGTGGGACAGGTGAAACATGTCCACGGGGTGGGAGCTAAGTCAGAGCTAAGACTGAACAGACACAGAAGCCCCACAGTTGGCTGGATATCAAAAGTGCAGGGGGAAGGCTCAAAGGTGATTTTTCCAATTGTAGGAAGCTGACTGAGACCACCTTGATGATATTGACAACAGCAGGAAGTGAGAATTGGTGAGCTGAGGCTGGCTGTGGAAGGACCTTAGGATGAGCCATCATGGGGTGTCTGCATGGGGAAAGTGGGCAGACACTTGAAATTTGGGAGTAGAAGCTTTGGTGGGAAAAAAGAAACAGCAACAACAAAGTGGGCCTGGAGACAAAGCTTTATGAACCGTTTAATTAGAAGTAGAAGTTAGACTCATGCAGCGAATGACGTTGCCAAGGATGAAAGTAGAGGCTGAAGAACAGAATGTAGGGAACGTTTGACTTTGGCAGAGGAAGGAACAGAGAGAGCAGCTTGGAAGTTGCCGAGTAAATTCCATCAGTCACAAGGGGAAGGAATTTCAAGAACGATGAAATGACCCAGCCGAGCGAGTGCCAAAAGGAGAAAAGGCAGAGCGGGAGTGTGCACCTGTGCTGGGTGGGTTTGGGCGCCCAGTTATTCCATTGTTTCTTTTTTTCTAATTAGTTTTCTTTCTAATCAACACATAGTAATTGTAAGAATAAGTTCTGGTGTTCCATTACCTTGCAGGCTGACGCTAGCTAATAATAATGTGGTGTACATGTTCCAAGATGCCTAGAAGCGGAGTCTTGAATGGGTGCCTTTGAGAATTAATTTTAGTAAGAGTGGTGGCAGAAGGTAGATAAAATATGTTAATTTTTAGATTATAGTCAAGATACAAGATTTCAGAATTATTTGAAATTGGCATTTGTTTTGAGAGAAGTATTTTAAAAATCAACGTAAAATATCTTCGCAGAACACAGTCCAAGTTTTCCAGATATAAAGAAAGCAAGCTGGCAAAGTAATTCTTCCCTGAATTTTTGTTTGAATTGAGGGACTTTAAAATTGGGTAATTTCAAAGGTGCCAAATACAATGAATAACGTGGAATCTTATCACTGCATTATATTTCTCTCAAAAGGAAGAGCTCACCTGGGAAACACATTCTGCATTGATTTTAACGTTAACGCGTGAAAGAGTTAGTGTCCATAGACGACTGTTCTTCTGTGTCAGACCACACGGTCCCCGGCTGAGCCTCTGAGAAAGAAGAACTCACTTAGTCAAGGAGGAAGCCTGGCTAGACAACCTCTTCAGGCTCCTCCCCATCAAACTATTCAGTCCTCCGTGTTGTTTGAAAAAAGCAATACAAAGCAAAAGGTAGTGCTTCCAGGGCGGGGGCACTGGTCTGAGTTCCACCTGTGCAGGGGCCTCCTGGAGCCGGTGCTGGGAGCTTCCTGTCCGCACCTGCTGGCTATGAGGCACCACCCACTTTGTTGGTGCAGGCTTATGCAGGCCTCCGGAGGTGGAGAGAGAGAGAGTGCCCGCACAGTTTTGGGTGGAACTCAGCCGAGTTCTCCGCACACTCAGGCCAGCCAGAGGACCATCCACAGGCAACATCCAGGCAGCAGCTGGGAGACGGGCTGCCCTTCTCAGCTCATGCACGAGTCTATGCAGGCCAGCCCAGCATTTCTCTGAGGGGGCAGCTGGTGTCCAGGATTCGGTAAAGTGCCCACACTGTCCATGAAGGTGACTCGGCCCCCACCCTGATGTCCCTTCCACCTCTCCTCTTCTTCCTTTCCCATCAAGATGACCTCCCACGCACAGTTTAAGGTAGTCCGACCCATCCACTCTGTGTTATTGACAGATGTAGACAGCACAGCTTTTGCAGGATCAGAGGCTAACCTAACAATTCTCATGAAAGATGCGTTCTTCCCTAGATGGTGAAGAAAATTTACCCTTTCCTGGGTCATGTAGGTGAGTCCTGAATGTGACTGACATTTGACACGCTGGCCTCTGAGTATTTGTGGCCAGTTGTGAAAAGTGGTTATTTAAGATGAAATGCCTCTGCCAGTATTTGGTCACTCACAGGGAGGCAGATGACCCACCTTCCATCACGTTTGACCGAGTCAAGCATATCCATTTGCAGGCTGATAAATCATTGTTTTTGGAAAGATAAATACGGACAAAGGGCCAACATTGTGCATCCACGTGGCGTGTACCTCTCTAACTCCAGGGAAGGTGTGGCAGGTTAACAGGTGGAACGGGAGAGGTTGAAATCTCTCTCAGTACTTGTTGTATCATCATTCAAAGGTAGGATTTGTATCCTTCCCTGGAGGATGGAACTCATCCTCACCTCTCTAACTCCAGGGAAGGTGTGGCAGGTTAACAGGTGGAACGGGAGAGGTTGAAATCTCTCTCAGTACTTGTTGTATCATCATTTAAAGGTAGGATTTGTGTGTCCTTTTGTTTAAAAAAAATACCTAAAATTAGTGCTGTGGCACTCTGAGCCTGTCGAGGAAACACTCTCCATAAGGAAGGGCGTTTCAATTGACAAGAGATATCAGCAGCACAGAGCGGAGACTAGCTTGTCAGGCTACCTGGAGGTGGGTGCCGGAGATCTCCTCACTGTTTGGAGAGAGGAAGAATCCCGCTTGTACCCCGGCAGAAATCCCTCTGAATTTGGAAGGAATCCTGCGTGGCCTCAGTACATGTGCACTGTGGGGTCGCCACGGCAAAGCAAGGCCATATTGAAGCAACGTTCTGAGGTTCTTCCTTTCACAAAAAACTCACTGTCCCCACCCACCCGAGGGAAGTGCGGACATCCGTGAGGTGTCGTCTTTGCAGACGCCCGGCCCTGAGGTTCTCAGTCCCTTTTGTGCTGGCTTCCACTCAGAATGTTTGGGAACTGCCACTTATTTCAGTGACGTCTACTGCACAAGCATGAGGCCTTGTCACGGCTGCAGCTCAGGAAACTTACATGTTTAACGAACGCAAGTGAAAGTCATGTTCCTCAACTGCTTCTAGGTGTGTTGAGATCAGAGGGGCCCCAGAAAAGTGAAAATATGACCCATGTCCTAGCAAATGTGCTCCAATCGACCCTCAGTCCTCACCACCTGTTTTCCAGATGGAACACAGGGGACCAGGCCCCAGAGGACTGTTTAAACATAAGCTGTGTCAATTGCTCCTACATAAACCCTTTAAAAGCTTCCTGCCACTACTGGAATCAGCCTGGACACCAGTCTGTGGCCTCAGCCTCCCATGTCAACCTTCCCCTGCCCACCTCCCACCCTCCCCACCCCTGCTTTCTGCGAACCCCAGGCCTCCTGTTTGCTCCTTGAGTCTGAGTCCCTTCCTCCTGCGCACCTGCGGTGTCCTTGGCCTGGGCCATTCTTAACTGGTTTCACAGGCGGTAGGAACCCAATTATCACTTCTTCAGAAGAGAAGTGATCATTTTCACCCTGCTAAGCTCCCTCCTAAGCTTCAAAAGCGGCCCCTCCGGGAGACTGTCCAGCCAGTGGTTTTATTCTCAGGTGCCTGTCCATCATCACTTATTGAGCAGAGAGGGGCCAGGGAGACGCAGACTCACCTGTGCAGTTCCACGGCCTTCTGCTGCAGGAGGGAAGGTCCTCGTTCTTCTGGGAGGAGCTGCTCAAAGGCAGCTGGGGTCCCTGGAGCTGTGCTAACTGGGTCAGGTTCCTGTTTTACATCAATCCCAAATAAACTTTGGCTAATTAAAGATCTACATTTTGAAAATCAAATATGCACAAGGATTAGGAGAAAATCCTGGAGCCTGTCTTTTCCCTTAGAGTAGGAAAAGCCTTATAGATGGCACATAAAATGTAGACGTTATAAAAGACTGGTGAAGATAAGTAAATCAAAGTCTAAAACTTAGGAACGAGAAAAGTCTGTAAGCAAAGCCAGAAGGCCAGCAGTAAACTGGGGGAACTATGCTGTGAAAAGATTAAGTATGCAGAGCACATAGACACAATGTAGTAAAAAAGGAGAAGGAAGTCGCCGAATCACAGAAGACGAGGTGGACTTGTCTGGGAACTACAGATTCAGACTCAGATAATCTGTGATACACAAATACCCCATCAAATCAGCAATCAAGTTTGATAAAACCACACATTGGCAAATGCTTTAGTGAACGTACACTTTCCTGCGCTGACAATAAATTGAGGAGAACACTTTGAAGGGCAACTTGTCAGATCTGTTGAAATTTTAAATAAATCTCTACCCTTGAGAAATGTAGGTATGTGCACATGAGAAGGAGACACAAAAATTTTTATTACAGTATTGAGTGTTTGGTGAAAAATAGGAAAAGAAGTCCTAAATTTATATCAGCATGTGACCGTTTTATAAACTGATTGTAGCTGTACTGGGGAGTAACAGCCCCACCAATCCTGACAATCATGGTGTAGCTAATTACACTTGCAGCCAGGCACAGTGGCTTACACCTGTAATCCCAGCACTTTGGGAGGCCGAGCAGGGCAGACTGATAGAGCTCAGGACTTCAGGAGCAGCCTCGCCAACACGGAAAAACCTCGTCTACAAAAAATACAAAAACTAGGTGGGTGCAGTGGCACACGCCTGTAGTCCCACCTACTCAGGATGCTGTGGTGGGAGGACCCCTTGAACCCAGGAGGCAGAGGTTGCAGTGAGCTGAAATCGGCCACTGCACTCCAGCCTGAGTGACAGAGCATACCCTGTCTCAAACAATAAAGAAAGTAATTACACTGGCATGTAAATGTTATCAACTCAAACTGAAAAAAAAAGTAGCAGAAGAATATTTACAGTATAACATTTATGGTAAAAATGAAGTAATTCTAGCATTTCTGTATGCAGCAGGACCAAGAGTGTAGGAGCCTTTGCGTGAGGTTGCATGTGTGATGTATGCATGTGTGTAGATGCATGTGGAGCAAATACGGTAAAACAAAGGCATTTGCTTGCATGGCAGAGAATGACATGGATCCAAAGGAACTTGCGTGTTACCCGTGAAGTCTTAACCCCCCACACTGAGAATATCTTCATGTATCACCGGAGATCAGTGGGTTGGGGTTAGAGCCCTGGGCTTGGATACCAAATCTGTTCTCTTGTCTGAGCGACCCTGGGCATTGTATTGGTCCGTTCTCATGCTGCTGATAAAGACATAACTGAAGACTAATTATAAAGGAAAGTGCTTTAATTGACTCACAGTTGACGTGACTGAGGAGGCCTCACGATCATAGCAGAAGGCAAGGAGGAATAAGTCACATCTTACATGGCAGCAGGCAGGAGGGTGTGTGCAGGGGAATTCCCCTTTATAAAACCATCAGATCTTATGAGACTTATTCACTATCACAAGAAGAGCATGGGAAAGACCCCCCTCCCCCCATGATCCAGTCACCTCCCACCGGGTCCCTCCCACAACACGTGAGAATTATGAGAGCTACAATTCAAGATGAGATTTGGGTAGGGACACAGCCAAACCATGTCAAGCATGTTACATGTTAAAACGTCCCCCAAGTTAAGGATTTTTTGTAAGTGGAGATAAAGTTAACCTTACCCAGAAGCCGGCATCTAGTATTGCATTAAGGTGGGAACTACTTCTTACCCAAGTCAAAACCATCCTCTCCATCTGTCAGCCCACACACCAGCAGCTCCCCCAGCTCTATGTAATATGCACACATGGGTTAGACAGGTAGAAAGCAGCTCTTTAGGGGCAGGTGCTCGCTCTCTCTGGAACTCAAAATTGAAACACAGGTGGCGCTGAGGAACTGCAGGCCCTCTTTCCTGGCCTCTTGTGCAAACATAGGGCTCGCCATTTTGGGGGAGTCATTGATCTCCGAGTAAAATAGGAGAATCCCCTGTCCAGCTGGGCAGGACACAGGCCAAGCGTTCAGGACCTGGATCCTGCTACTTCCTGAGGGTTTGAGGGACTAATCACTCCTCAACTTCACATTGCTTTGCAACAGGCACGGCAGAGAGCGGGAAAGCCAGAATGACCAGGCCTCAATCGGACCCAGCATTTTTCAAGATTCCCTCCCCCACAAAAGGAGCACTGGCGTACATGACCCAGAGAGAATCTTCCCACCCATATTGGCCCAGGGGTCGCTAAGTTATTAGTGACCAGCGCAGGTCCTTCCATCCCTGTTCCTTTGTCCCTCCCTCTGCTCCTCACTCTCTCGATGGCCGCCATCCTGTGGGATGGTGAGAGGACTCTAGTAGGCACCAGACTCCACCTGCCATCCGAGGGGATGACCAGCTGTATCTTCTGCCATGACCTTAGTTAGCGCCTGAGGGCAGGCAACAGAGACACAGACACTAGACAAGAAGGTCTGATTGTCTCTGCCCTAGAATACTTGTAACTGAGGAAAAGAGAAAGAAAAATCAAACCTGCTCCACATCATCTGAGATTTTAAAGGTAGAGCCCACATGCTTTGGGTCTATACTGCCTTGTGTATGCAGGCGTTACTCTTTTGAATCCATGTGGGAAAAATTATGTACATGTTTGTGTGTATCGGATAAGAGCACGAATAGTGAGAAACAAATTTAAGAGTGTAGTGCTTGTGTGCAAAACACAGATACCCGCCTTTACCAGATTAACAGCTTATTAATACTTTTAGGTGAAACAGGTACTTAAATAAAAACAACAAATTAAATCCTTAAAGGTCCCAAACTGAAAAATATAAAAGAAATTGAACTGCAGTCCCTGCCCCCAGAAGCATAGCATTCACTCACAGGAAGAAAGTGAACACAAGACTGTCCTTCTGTGGCCTGTTGGATTATAAGATGGATGGATGGATGGATGGATGGATGGATGGATGGATGGATGGATGGATGGGTAGATAGACAGATATAGGATTATATTATAATTTTGTAACCTAATGTGTACTTTTTCAAAATTACATCTTAAATGCTTAAACATTGCTACAAAATCTTTTTACTACTTGTTTTACTTGGGGAGGAAAGACTTGTGTCTACTGCGCCCTGGCTGTGTGTTGAGGGTTTTGTGTATTTTGTCATACAATTTACCCAACCACCACACAGCAAGGTGTT
This sequence comes from Callimico goeldii, assembly GCA_963573925.1. Classification (NCBI taxonomy): domain Eukaryota; kingdom Metazoa; phylum Chordata; class Mammalia; order Primates; family Cebidae; genus Callimico; species Callimico goeldii. The sequence goes on from CAUYOR010010557.1 coordinate 11,518, forward strand.
GTGACCCTTGCAGAATGAAGAGCAGGTAGATCCATAGTTCAAGGTGCTGGCTGGAAGCAGATCTGTCAAGCCAGCTTCCTCTTCCAATCAGAGGTCCTCTCCTCCATGGTGGGACGTGGGTTTGCTGTCAGACACAAAGCCCTCCCCATGCCAGTTGGTAATTAGATTATGTTCAATTGTCTGTTCTAGTGAGTAATTTTGCAGACCTGAGAAAATGGACAGTGCTGCAATGAAAGAGGCTAGGATTATAAATTGATCTACGATAAGGACACTAGGATTATAAATCGATCTACTACAAGGACACTAGGATTGTAAATCGATCTATTATAAGGACACATGCACACGAATGTTCACTGCAGCACTGCTTACAATAGCAAAGACCTGGAACCAACCCATATGCCCATCGATGATAGACTGGACAGGGAAAATGTGGCACGTATACACCATGGAATACTATGCAGCCATCAAAAACGATGAGTCCTTTGTAGGGACATGGATGAACCTGGAAACCATCATTCTCAGCAAACTGACACAAGAACAGAAAATCAAACACCGCATGTTCTCACTCATAGGTGGGTGTTGAACAGTGAGAACATGTGGACTCAGGGAGGGGAGCATCACACACTGGGGTCTATGGGTGGGAAATAGGGGAGTGACAGCGGGGGGTGGGGAGTTGGGGAGAGAGTGCATGGGGGGAAGTGCCAGATATAGGTGATGGGGAAGAAGGCAGCAAATCACACTGCCATGTGTGTACCTGTGCAACGATCTTGCATGTTCTTCACACATACCCCAAAACCTAAAATGCAATAAAAAAAAGAAAGAGGCTGGTCCATGTAGGTGAGTGCAGGTACCTGCTGGCCCCACCAGTGTGTTGAGCAGGGAGTACAAGTCTCCAGCGCAACTCTCAGGTGGAGCCTAGGAGTCCATCAACACAGCAGTAGCTCAAACCATGCCCCAGCCTGTGACGACTGCTCGGTGTGAAGCCCCAGGTGACCCAGCCTGCCTCCCCACCTGGCTGTCTTTCAGGAGAGACAGCACAGCTGTCTATGGGTCTTTGGACTCAATTATTAGCAAGATTTTAATATCTCCTCTTTTACATTGTAATTTAAGCAGGTAGATGCTTTTAAATTGCCGTCTGTGTAGTGAAATCCATACTAAGCAAATGTGGGTCTACTGTAATTAACCATGCCCTGGCTGATGGATTTCAGAATGCCATCGCCCAAATTGGCAGGAGATTCAGACACTCAGATGCAGGTACTGGTGGGAACTATGTGGTTTCGTGTCTTCCTGTGATCTAGATTATTACAGATGCATGTGCACACACATGTATTTGTATATTTTTGCTTTTCTTATCCAGCATGCCTGCTTCTTTCTCCCTTTTGATTCTAAATATTATTTTAAGTACCTTTTATTGTCTTCAGAGTTCTTCTTTCACATATGTTTCCCCATTTCCCACAGAAGCTCCCTCATGCAGCAGTCACAGAGTGCTGTGATAGAGAAGGGTGCTGGATGCCTGTTTATTTCTACAGAATCCTGGACCTCTGAGGAATTGTCTGGCATGGGAGCATTTAGAAAAGCAAACAGTTCCATGGCATCTGTGAGAACTCTCGAGCTAGGGTGCCATGTGCTTCCCCATCCTGATTCTAAAGGGCTTTGCTTTGGGGGCTTAATAGGCAGGAGGAGGAGTTTCTGTGCTCCAGTGCAGCCCTTTCTGACCTCTCCGTCTCCTTGCTCTGCATTCCGGCGTCTGAGTGCCCCTCTCACCTGGCATATCACGTGTCTGTGCATGTTTGCCTTTGCTGCCTGGATGTCTAAGCCCCAGAAAGCAGCGGCTTTGTGTGATTTCATCACAGCTTTGTCTCCTGCCCCCAAACAGTGGGCATGGACAAAGCTCCCAGCAGCTAACTGCTGAGTGCATCCTGGCAAGGCCTTAGCTGACCCAAGAGGAATGTGAATCTTCCTTCCTAAGTCGACATATTATTAAAGGAAACAGTTGATGGTGCATGGACTTTCGGTCCCAGCGCCTCTCTCGTGAACTTTCTGTGAAGGTTTGCTTTGTTCTGCTGCATGTGGCTGCAGCAAACCCCCTGACTTGGGAGTCCTTCCATATGCATGGAGGGACCCAGGCTGGACTCTCACTTTCTGTGGGTTATGCAACATCTGCAAAAGAGACGAAGGGAGGCCACTTCACAGGATGGTTGAGGGAAACGAACACGTGAAATACAGGACAGACCTGCCTGGAACCCGGGACGGAGCGGACAGCTCCTGCGGGCGGGAAGTTCCCCCGCCCACTCCTTCCCCTGCCTCACAGGCTTCTCCCGCCACCTTTGCTTACCCATGTGGTTTTTCCTCTCTCTAAAATGTCCCCAAAGCCAGAGCAGCTATGAGTCTCCTGAGTTTGCAGAGAACTTTGTAATTCCTATAATGCTTTGCACATTTGCTGCTTAATCACGTGCCCTGATGTGCACTTTGCCTGAAGGCCCAGAGGTGGCCCTTGTAGCATCTTGTTTCACAGCACAGAAGGTGCAGGTGTGGAGGTAAGGCAGCTTTGCCGGTGGCCTCCGGTAGCCATGACTTCCTTATCTTTAGAGCACGGTGGCAACCACCATGCCAGAACGTGGCCTTCCTGTGAGGATCAGGTGTGGTCAGGACACCACAGGGAAGCATCCTGCCTGCTGCACCTGCACCCTTCTCCTTTCCGTCATTATCATGGAGCCCGAATTAAGTCCCCAGAAACTGAGACTCCTCGGAGGCTGTGTGCTGGAAGGCCCCGCCCTTGCACCCATTGTCTTCAGCTTCGCAGTGCTCCCGAGGCCACGCATCCCTTTGTAAAACCCGCACGCTGGAGCTTGTGACTCATCCCACACCAGGACACCTGGTGCTCCAGATACAGGTGCAACCCAGCTCGATAACTTGCATCTCCAATTAGGGCCGACAAGATTGCCCTAAAACACAGTTTTGATTTGAAGGCTATGCCACTGCAAGAAATCCAACCACCCTTTGTAGATAAGGAGAGAAAAAAAGTCCAAGTGTCTTAACTCAGCGTTCAAAAGCCTTGTGTCTTGACTCACCAAAGCCTTTCTTTCTGGCACACTCTCTAGCTTCTGCTTTTCATGGGGCTGATGTCACCCCTCTCAAGGGAAGCTCCAGTGAGTCTTCTTCCCCAGAAACCTAGATCTAGTCCCCTTGCTCACCCCAGCGTTGGCACTCACTGCCCGCCTTGCTGGCCATTCTTGGCCTAAACCAGCGTCGGCACTCACTGCCCGCCTTGCTGGCCATTCTTGGCCTAAACCAGCGTTGGCACTCACTGCCCGCCTTGCTGGCCATTCTTGGCCTAAACCAGCGT
>CAUYOR010010558.1:0-11015 GCA_963573925.1 Callimico goeldii
AAAAAATTAGCTGGGCATGGTGGCGAGTGCCTGTAATCCCAACTACTCGGGAGGCTGAGGCAGGAGAATTGCCTGAACCCAGGAGGCGGAGGTTGCGGTGAGCCGAGATCGTGCCATTGCACTCCAGCCTGGGTAACAAGACAAAAACTCCGTATAAAAAAAAAAAAAAAAAAAAAAATTGAGAATATAAATGATAATCTTTTACTTCTTAAGGAAAATATGTAAAACAAAAAAAGAAATTTAACATCTCTTAGGATTAATCCCAGTCCTGGAGTCCGTGACAATAACTAATGCTTCATTTGGTTTTGCTTTTAATTTTAGCTCCCTGCACCTGCCTCTGACCCTGCTGGCCCCACTCTCGGCAGGCAATCTTGCCTCCCAATTAATCAAGAAAATTTAGGCAATTGAGCACAATCTTTCTTAAATCCTGCCCCTCTATCTATAAGCTATTTACATTCATGGCTGCACTCAGGTTCTCTCACCCTGTCTCAGAGGCTGAGGTGTTCCCTTTTCCTGCTTAAGGCCAAACCCTCTAAGTCTTCCTTGAGTCAGTCACATTTGGCCTCTTTCAGGACCTTGTTCTGTCTTTACACACTCTTCCTAGGATTCAAAATGTATGCAGAAATTTCTACACTATACTCAAGATTCTGGAAGAAATTTTTTCCTTTCATTGTAGTTAGCATTTTCCCAACTAATATTCTATAATAGATCGATATTTAAATTTCTTTTCTTGGGGCCAAAGATACATTGAGAAGGGATAAAATGAATACAAATATCCACATCGCATTGATAATTTCTTTTTGAAACATTTTTATACAATGTAAAAACTTGGTACCTATGGAAAAGCAATTAGAAACAATCTTTTCTACATTTACAAAGCATAACTCAAATCCCCTATTAATTCAGGAGGCAGTTTTATCTTATTTAAACACCTGGTTTTTATAACAGGACGCATATACTCTTATATGCTGGTATTTTGATAATTCACACTAATTACATTGGACTAATTTCTGTTTGAAGCATCTTTTAATGTGCACATTTCCTCTTTTCTGACAAAATATGGTTATTAATGAAATATAACATTTAATTTTTCAAAAATATGTAGGAAAGAAGTAAGCTTGTCATTTTCTCTCTCATCATGGTAAGTTGCTACCAAATAAGCTTTATACTGTTTTTGACCAAAACATTTTCTTCTCCCTTTCCACATTATTTGACAGAGGCATATTGACAACAATAATAATAATGACAACAAAATTAACATCAATATAGCATATCACAAATTGCAGGGCATGTCACATTATCTCTTTTCTTTTGATGTCAACAGCGTGTGGCATACAGCATATACTGTTAGTGTCAGCAGCTCCTTTCCACAGATAAGAAAATAGAGAGGTAGGAATCTTAAGTGACACAACTGCAAAGAGACAAAGTTGCATATAAAACTATAACATCTGTCATTTAAAACAGTAATAAAGGTAACACATTTGGCTTGACATCGTATTTGCACATAAACATTTTTGAGGGGTATATGAAGTACTGAACTGTTTCTGGCATATTTGAGTAATCAAATATGCTTCTCAATTTTCACATTTGTGTATAGATGTAGATATGGGATAAGAAATTGTTTCTTGTATCATTTTCATTACTTATTTTCTTCCCAATATTTACTTTGTGGTATTTGTTCAGTATTCCCCAAACACGGAGTCAGTGTTTAGGAAAGCCTCTCAGTTCACTGTTTTGCATCTCCTTGAAATTTCTAGAAGGGAAACTCTGGCCTCAGTGCATCCCTGATCACCAAGGACTAATTTTCTGTTTTTCAGCTTAGGTGAAACTTGGTTTTCCAAAATTGTTTCTTCTGAGAATTATATTCCTGACTGCAGCACTATTCATCTTGCCTATCAAAGTATTTGAACACAAGGATAAAAATTCATTTATGCTTTTCATAATGTCACTGCCTTTTGCACATCATTCCTGGGTGTTCTCTCGCCTGCCCTTACTGCCTCCTTCAGTGAGCTTGTATTCCATCATCTTACATTTTCATAATATTTGTGAGCAGACCCTTCATTTAATTTTCAGCTTTCACTGCTTTCTCATTGTGTAATGTCTTTGAAGTTCAGGCTGTAAACTTTGTCACCCTGTCTCTCTATTCTGTATCTTGTGCCTCTAATACTCGTTACTCTTGTTCTGATTACTTCCCCCAGGTCCTATTCTCTTGTAGTCACCCCTTTCCACTCCAGGGGCACCTACTGTTAGATCATTCACAGAATCCTGGGAGAGCGAGTAATTGCTTCCTGAACACTTTCCATTTCTTTTCCTGTTTTCTCGCTTATCCCTCTGTGTTGTGCTCAATATGGTCTCCATGTTTTCAAATTGCTTTTCTCTTTTTTCAGATTAACGTATGCCAATCATGAAAATTATTTGAAATAACTGTATCATACCATCGCTATAACTCTGACTCAACATGTGGACTTTTATAGTCCCCTTTTTGTATTTAGAAGTTGCTCCACATCCCTTATTCTGATATGGTTCTTTGTTTTGTATGCTAAAACTAATTAAACCTAACTTACATAGAGTTCTTTTGACAACAGACCAAAGATAGACTAAAATTTTCCTTCGCATTGCTTTCTGAAAATGGGGCATATGAAGCAAAACTATAAATAAGATTGAGGAAGTACATTTAATTGCTTGAATTATACTATACATTTGAAAATAATTAGATAATTTCATAACCTAAGTATAAATGAATTACCTATTATCAACAAAAAAAATTGAATTAGAACCATTATTGGGAAATTGGGTCAATAATATAAAATTTTAAAACATGTCTACATTTATATTTCATTTATTTAAAAATAGCTCCTAAGTTTGCTTTAGGGAAGGTTTGCTTTTGTCGGGCATGCCTTTCTATGCAAGTTAGTTTCTCTTAAACTTGCTTTGAGCTGTTTTCTTCTCTGTGTCCCAATCTTATCACATACACATTTACAGAAAATTCTGACTGTCCAATGCCTTTCTTACACATATTTTTCTGAGCCGCATTTTAAGTTGCAGTGGCTTTGCATTTCTAACTTTTTGTTTACTGAAAAGTTTTTTTTAGGTGAAATTCACAAAACATAGCATTAACCATTTTTAAGTAAATAATTCAGTGGTGTGGAGTACACTCCCAGTGCTGTGAAACCAGTACTTCTATATAGTTGCAAAACTTTTCATCACTTTGTGCCCATTAAGCAGTTGCTTCCCATTCCCAGCCCTTGGCAACCATCAGTCTGCATCCATCTCTCTGAATTTACTTGTTCTTCATATTTCATACAAATGGAATCATACAGCATATGACCTTTCATGTTTGCCTTCCTTTACTTAGTTCAGTGTTTTCAAGGTTCATCCACATTGTAGCATGTAAAACAGTATTTAATTTTTTAAATGGCTGAATAATATTCCACTATGTTTATATATCACAATTTGTCTTTTGTTCCATTGGTGAAAATTTGAACTGTTCATCTTCTGGCTATTTTGAATAATGCTGTTACCAGCATGCATGCACATGTATTTGTTTGATGCCTGTTTTTAGTTATCTTGGGTATACATCTAGAAATGAAATCCCTGCGTGATGCATATTTCTATGTTTAATTTTTTGAGGAACTGCAAATGTGTTTTCCTCAACTTTTAAAGTTTCTCTTTAACACAAAATCTAAAGCTTTGGATGAAATATCTCTGAAAGTCAATTTTCTGTGAATTGCACCCAGAGTCTTAAAATCAAATCATCAGCTAGGAGCAGTGGGTCATGCCTGTTATCCCAGCTCTTTGGGAGGCCAAGGAGGGTGAATCACCTGAGGTCAGGAGTTCGAGACCAGCCTGGCCAACAAGGTGAAATCCCATCTCCACAAAAAAAAAAAACTTAGCTGGTGTGGTGGTGTGTGCCTGTAATCCCAGCTACTTAGGAGGCTGAGGCAGAAGAATTGCTTGAACCTGGGAGACAGAGGTTGCAATGAGCTGAGATTGTGCCATTGCACTCCATCTTGGGTGACAGAGCGAGACTCCATCTCAAAAAAAAATATATCAAATATCAAAATCATCAATTACTTGATTATTTTTGGTTGACCCTTGAACAACATGGAGGTTAGGAGTTCTGACCCTCTGTACAGTGAAAACTTTTTGTGTAAATTTGATTCCCTAAAAACCACTAATAGCTTACTGTTAAACAGAAACCTTACCAATAACAGTTCATTAACACGTATTTTATATGTTATATACATTATATACTATATTCTTATGATAAAGTTAGCTAGAGGAAAGGCTATGAAGAAAATCATAAGGAAGAGAAAATATATTACTGCATTAGTTTGTTCTCACACTGCTAATAAAGACATAACCAAGACTGGGTAATTTATAAAGAAAAGAGGTTTAATTGACTCATAGTTCAACATGGCTAAGGAGGCCTCAGGAAAGACAATCATGGTGGGAGGAGAAACAAACACATCCCTCTTCACAGGGTGGCAGCAGGGAAAAGTATGAGCAAAAGGGTGAAAAGCCCATTATAAACCATCAGATCTCATGAGAAATCACTCACTATCACAAGAACAGCATGAGGGTAACTGCTTCCATGATTAAATTACCTCCATTGGCTTCCTCCCACAACACATGGGAATTATGGAAACTATAATTCAAGATGAGATTTGGGTTGGGACACAGAACCAACTCATATCATCCTCTCCTGGCCCCTCCCAAATCTCATGTTCTTACATTTCAAAATATAGTCATGCCCTTTCAACAGCCTCCTAAAGTCTTAACTTAATCCAGCATTAACTCGAAAGTCCAAGTCCAATGTCTCATCTGAGACAAGGCAAGTCTCTTCTGCCAATGAGTCTGTAAAATCAAAAGCAAGTTAGTTACTTCCTAGATACAATGGGGGTGCAGGCATTGGGTAAATACTCCTGTTCCAAATGGGATAAATTAGCCAAACAAAGAGTCTATAGGCCCCATGCAAATCTGAAATCCAATCAGGCAGTCATGAAATCTTCATGTTCCAAAATGGTTTCCTTTGACTCTACATCTCACATCAAGGGTGAGCTGATGCAAAAGGTGGGCTCCCACAGCCTAGGGCAGCTCCACTCCTGTGGCTTTACAGAGTACAGCCCTCTTTCTGGCTGCTTTCATGGCTAGTGTTGAGTGTCTGTGACTTTTCCAGGGGCACGATGAAAGCTGTTGGTAAATCTGCCATTCTGGGGTCTGGAGGATGGTGGCCCTTTTCTCACAGCTCCACCAGACAATGCCCCAGTAGAGACTCTGTATGGGGGCTCCCACCCCACATTTCCCTCCTGCACTGCCCTAGCAGAGGTTCTCCGTGAGCAAACTTCTGCCTGTACATCCAGATGTTTCCATATATCCTCTGAAATCTAGGTGGAGTTTCCTAAATCTCAATTCTTGACTTCTGTGCACCCTCAGGCTCAATACCATGTGTAAGCCTCCAAGGCTTGGCACTTGCATCCTCCGAAACAATGGCTTGAGCTGTACCTTGACTCCTTTTAGCCATGGCTGGAGCTGAAGCAGCTGGAATGCAGGGCACCGTGTTCTGAAGCTACATAGAGTAGGTAGGCCCCCTAAGCCAAGTCCAGGAAACCATTTTTTTCTCTCCTAAACCTCTAAGGATCGTGATAGGAGAGGCTGCTGCAAAGGTCTCTGATATGTGCTGATGACATTTTCCCTGCTGTCTTGGTGACTGACATTTGGCTCCTCATTACTTACACAAATTTTGCAGCCAGCTTGAATTTCTCCCCAGAAAAATGGGGTTTTCTTTTCTATCATATCATCAGGCTGAAAAATTTTCAAACTTTTATGCTCTGCTTCCTTTCGAACGCTTTGCCACTTACGAATGTCTTCCATCAGATACACTAAATCATCTCTCTCAAGTTCAAAGTTCCACAGATCGCTAGGGCAGGGGCAAAATGCTACCAGTCTCTTTGCATAGCAAGAGTGACCTTTACTCCAGTTCCTAACGAGTTCCCGTCTCCATCTGAGACCACCTCAGCCTGAACTTCATTGTCTATTCCATTACCAGCATTTTGGTCAAAGCCATTCAATGCGTCTCTAGAAAGTTCCAAACTTTCCTACATCTTTCTGTCTTCTGAGCCCTCCAAGTCTCTAAAAAGTTCCAAACTTTCCCACATTTTCCTGTCTTCTTCGGAGCCCTCCAAACTGTTCCAACCTCTGCCTATTATCCAGTTCCAAAGTCACTTCCACATTTTCGCTACCTTTACAGCAGTGCCTCACTCTCTGTGGTACCAATTTGCTGCATTAATCCATTCTCATGCTGCTAATAGAGACATACCCAGGACTAGGTAATTTATAAGGAAAAGAGGTTTAATTGACTCACAGTTCCACAGGGCTGAGGAGGCCTCAGGAAACTTATAATCATGGCAGGAAGCAAAAGGGAAGCAAAAATGTCCTTCTTCACAGAGCAGCAGGAAGGAAAAGAATGCAAGCAAAATGGGAAAAAGCCCCTATAAAACCATCAGAACTCCTAAGAACTCACTCAGTATCATGAGATGGCATAAGGGTACTGCCCCCATGATTGAATTACCTCCCACCAGATCCCTCCCATGACACATGGCGACTATGAGAACTACAAGTCAAGGTGGGATTTGGATGGACACAGTCAAACCATATTAATTACTATGCATTAAATAGAAGTGAATCGTCACACAGGTCTTCATTCTTATCATCATCTTCTTGTGTAGGTTGAGGAGGAGGAAGAGAACGGGTTTGTTTTGGTATCTCAGGGTTGGTGGAGACAGAAAATCCATGTATAAGTAGACCCGTGCAGTTCAAATCCATGTTGTTCAAGGGTCAACTATATATGTTTGTTTTTTAATGACAGGAGCTTCAAGAAAAACATCCTTATGTTAAATCATTGAATACAGTTATATACTAGAAAATAAAAGTTTCTCCAGAATGTTAGGTAATGGAGGAGGTTAAGTAACTGGTGACTCGTCACTGAGAGAAGGCCTGATGTCTCCCTTCCTTGGTCACCATAAAACTCACTTAGCTGCATTCTCGGGGACACAAGAAGATTCTACAGTCTTCAAAGAGCATTATAGAAAAGTTATTAGTTTCAAGTAATTTTCATTTCTTATTGCCTTTACCTTCTTATTTATGTGTTCTTTAATATAACTAACTTAAATATGACTTTGCAAGCAGCAGCAAAGAAGAATGAAAGAAAGAAAATAGGGATGAGGAAAAGGGAAGTAGAGAGAAAAACAGCTGAGGTAAAAAAAACCTAATGTAACATTAAGAAAAACATTAAAATAAAACAGCTTTGGCCATCATTTGGTTTCAGGACTGCAATTAACCCCTCGATTATTCATATTGAGGACAATTTTCAATAAAATACTCCTATATTCTCTTTATTTTTCACAATTAATATTTATGTCTTTCCTGTGGGAGTTACCTTCTCTGTAGGAAATATAAATAGCGAAAGAAGATACGAATTTTCAAGGAAAAAATTAGCCATCTCTTCTTTTATTTGTCAGTTTAGATATTTAAGCTTATTAAACAGATCAACCATAGACGAGCCTTTACATTTGAGAATTCTACTATTGTTTCTCACTGTTAGGTGAGAAGGTTTATTTTCATCAAACCCCTTGCAGTTTTCTGTAATATTTTAAGGAAAATTAAATAATCCTTGAGAATTGAAATGCAAGGATGAAATTACATATTATGGTGGTGATGCAATGTCACGTTTACTTTTATTAAATATGAATATATCGGTTTAGATTTATTGTACAATAGTTTATGTCTTCAGAGTCCAAGCTTTAAAGGTTCATTCTGTACAGTAATACGTCAGTAAGATACATCTCCCTTGTCTGCAGGATCTCATTTATAAGCTAGGTTCACCTTCTGCTTCCTGCAGTAATAAATGTTTTTGCCTGCAAGATTTTAGATGAGATATTGTGTTCCTTCTCTTATCCCCCTTTCAAACTGTTGCCCCATAGGAAGGGTGCTTCTTTTTTGTGACCTTTGAAGGAAAAAAACCTCACTAGATTCATTTTTCCAAGGCAGCTCTTTTAATGTATTTGGAATTGCTTTCTGAATACTGTCTCTCGTGTTACTGTTGAGGTGTTCTGTTATATGTGAGATAGAAAATAGGAAAAACCACTTAGATGACTTCTTTCTCCATTAAAAAAATATAGCTTCAATTCAATACAAACTGTTTTTCTCAGATTTCTATGTCTTTGAGGCTTTTGATGTTTAAACATATGACAACTGAGGAAAGATACATTTAAGTATGCATAGAAAGCATTGTAAAACATCTATCATAGAATTGCCTTAACACTCACTTTTACCTGACTCATTTTTTAACAGAAGCTGGTAAGTATATGTTCTTGGAGTGTGCTCACTCGTGTGTGCGGGGCAGAGTATCTCTTTGTCCTTCCACAGATTCTCTGTCCTAGCATACTGACAGACTCACTTTCTCGCCATTGTGGGTCTAGAAGGCACAGGAAACCCTGTCAGCTTCCACAATGCACCACAAAAATTGCTGGAGAATGAAGCAGACAGGATGCACCCAGATGCACCACCCTGAGGACATTGTGTCTGGTTCATTTTCCAGCATTTTTCTGGCCAGTTCATTTTTTTCTTTAGCTCTTGTTCATCTCTCCTTTCTGAGAGAAGGGCCTTCTGGGGCAGTGTTTCAGTGGGTTGTAGAATATTTGCAGCATCCACAGAGGATGGCCAAGAAAATGTGCACTCACAACAGTGATACTGTCAGGAAGAGGTATGCTTATTAGCTAGAAACATGAGCATTGGACCAAAGAAGAGGAGTCACCCAAAAACTGGGCCCTAGAATAGAGCAATTAATATCTCAAGCTTCTGTTTCCTCATCTATGAAATGGGGCAATATTATCTGCACTGGAGCAGGTTATAACATTAAAAGAGTTATTGAGTGATGAATAGATGGTAGTTATTATTGTGTTGTTTTAAATATATCTTAAACATAGAGAAACTGCTGTTTAAAACCCAATTCAATTGCACAGAACACATTTAATCGAAAAGTCTTTTAGGAGTTAAAATTCTCAAACTTGTCATCTTCCAACATTTTCAAACCAAACATTAGATATAATAAAACCCTCCTGGAGGAGAACTTTTAGCTATCCCAATTTGGAATGCAAAACAGGAAGCTAGGGGAAACATATTTTTATTTTCCTCTCAATTAATCTGTCTATGTCTCATTTCTACTTCTCCAGCTCTATGCAGCTATGTGGTATCTGGAGGCCCTTAAAAGATTTTTATTTTATTTTTCCTGAGACAGTAAATATTTTGGCATGACTGATTCTCAAATGTGAAAAGACTGGAAATAGAGGAATAAAATCAGGCCTACCAAGATTTAACTGGAGAAAAAGACCAGTAAAGAGGGGCCTTAAAACCAAGTTATGTTGGGTTTAACTGTACAATTTAATTATGTTGCAGTGAAAAAAAACACATAATGAAAGTAACCATGCCAAGGACCTCATACAGAGCACGCTAATGTTTTCATTTACTTTGTTGTATAAGGGAATAACTTTAGAATTTTCTACAACACAGAATATAAAATCGGTGTCAGTAATGTTAAAAGCCATTGTGTTCCTACTATGTGCTGGGCATTGTATTAGATGTTGCAGGTGTTCCAGAGACAAATTAGCCCCTGACTGCTCAGAGCTAATGGTCATGGGAGAGAAATAAGACATTTTCAGAAATATCAAAACTATAAAGCATGTAGAAAGTGCAATAAAGGTTAAAAAAAGTATTTATGAGAACAAAAAATAATGGAAGCAAGCAAGGACTTCCTGCTGAGACCTTTAGGAAGGCTTTGCAGAGTGGTGGCATTTAAACTGGATAGGATTTCAGCAGAGGGGATGGGTGAGGTTAGGGAGAGCCAGGGCAAAAAAACAGAGTGAACAAAGGCATGGAAGCAGCAAGTGGTCTAGTGTGGCTGAATTTCTAGGGAAAGGGAGAGATGGGGCAACTGCTGATGACAAGATGTGTCGTACAGGGAGGGACTGTACATATTTGATAGACAGTGACAAGAAATGAAAGGTCTGGGAGGAAGCGTGAGAAGGGAAGTTCTCAGAGGACAAAAAGGCCAATGAAGAGGGGCTTTAAAACCAAAAAGAGAAAGTGTTTACTGCTGGTTGTGGGAGAGCAGTGGAAGAAAGAGATAAATAAAAGAACACGGGAGGCTGAGGCAGGAGAATTGCCTGAACCCAGGAGGCGGAGATTGCGGTGAGCCGAGATCGCGCCATTGCACTCCAGCCTGGGTAACAAGAGCGAAGCTCCGACTCAAAAAAAACAAAAAATAAAAAATTAGGTTTTTAAATATAAAAATATAGATTCATTATAAAACCCCTAGAAAACAAAGAAAAACGGATCAAAAAATATCTTGTTTAATCACATAAAACTTGGCAGAGTTAAATTACCCTTTCCGTTTTGGTATATTTTATTTTAATCTTTTTACTATTTTTACTGTCCTTCTTTATACCCATAATGGTGATAACATGTTGTATATATGAACATGTATATATTATATAAATATATAAAATACATATATCTTTTAAGAATGGTATTGGTTTATTCATTATATATAAATATGTAGCAAAAGACTATGCATCTATATATCTAATTATATATATATATATCTCCATGATAGAGGTTGGAAAATACTGAAAACTGTAGAGGAGTTCTGAGAGACAACCTATAATCTCTTTGTACAGAAATAATTTTCTTCCCTATTTCTTCTCCGCATTTTGCCTTAGATCAAATTAGGAAAGGATTTTCTTTTTTTTTTTTTTTTTAATTTTTTGATTGCATTTTAGGTATTGGGGTACATGTGCAGAACATGCAAGACAATGGCATAGATCATGGCAGTGTGTTTTGCTTCCTTCTACCCCTTCACCCACATTTGGCATTTATCCCCAGGCTAACCCTCCCCGGCTCCCCGTCCCTGCTGGCCCTCCCTTATTCCCCGCAATAGACCACAGTGTTCAGTACTC
>CAUYOR010010560.1:0-35638 GCA_963573925.1 Callimico goeldii
GAGTAGCTGGGATTACAGGCACGCGCCACCATGCCCAGCTAATTTTTTGTATTTTTAGTAGAGACGGGGTTTCACCATGTTGACCAGGATGGTCTCGATCTGTTGACCTCGTGATCCATCCGCCTCGGCCTCCCAAAGTGCTGGGATTACAGGCTGGAGCCACCGCGCCCGGCCCCAAACTGGTAGTCTTTTTGTGTTCCTTTACGTTTAAATTTTTTTGACTGAAGCTTTCTTTCTATATTTTAAAGGCTTTTGTTTTACTGATTTTTGTCATATAATCCCACTTTAGCCTTTACCTTTATATTACATGGCAAGTACAATAAGATGGCTTGAAAAAAATTCCCTAATTTTGAAAGATCAATAAAATAAGGCTAATCTGGAGCATTTCTCAGAAGAAAACCTGCCATGAAAATTTATAAATGGTCTATAAATTTATAAATGAGAATCCAGCTCCTTTTTGTTTGGATCCTGGATAAATTTCTCCTCTAGATGATCATGGTGAACAGGAGACAGGACTAGACTGCAGCTCCGACTTGGATGAACAGAGCAGCGTGCAGAGATTCACATGTGAATTTTAGCTCCAGACCACCTACGAGAACAAACCAGCAATACCAAGAAAGAGGACCCATAAACCTTCTGAAGGCAGCAGACTGCTACTGCATGACCCAGGCGATCTCCCCCACCAAATACTGTGAATGCCCCAACTGCACAAGTGGGAAAGGGAGATACTCCTCCATCAAGCACCTACCCCCACTGGAGAAACTGAAGGTCTGTTTGTGGGAGAAGTTTCTGACCTTACCTGGAGCTGAGTCAAATACATGGGTAGAGAATGTAGCAGATAAGGTCCTGGGAACTTGCTGGGTCCCCCAAGAGGGTCTTTCCTGCCTGGCAACGCAGGGATCCCTCAGCAGGGCAGCCAGAGGAGCTGGGGGTGGGAAAAACCTCGTGGAGAAGGAAATCTCCAGCTGAATGTTGTAACAATTTGAAAGGGCGAGGAGCCTCCTGGCCAGAACTCAGGGGAGGTGGTGAATATTTTGTGTAGACGCCACAGGCAGGGGAAGAACCAAGCCCTTTTCTTTCACAGCTAAGGCAAGTTCTTAAGCCCAGCTCACCCTCAGCCTGGAAGCAGATTCAGGGCTGTTATTGGTGACACAGTGGGAGTGAGACTGTGGGAGTTTGCCTGGGAGCTGGGTGAAGCCTGTGACTGCTGGCTTTCTCCCACTTGCCTGCAACCTACATAACTCAGCAGAGGCAACCATTATCCTCCTACATACACAAGTCTGTTGACCTGGGAACCCTACTCCCATCTCCCACAGCAGCTGCAGGAAGACCTGCTCAAGCAGACTCTGGGCTCAGTCACACCTAGCCCTCCCCCCCACCAATTGTCCTTCCCTACCCATCCTAGTAGCTGAAGACAAAGGTCATACAATCTTGAGAGTTCTAGGGCCCACTGGTTTCCCTGTATACTGCCACAGCTGATGCTTTCTGGAAAGCGCCACCTGCTGGCAGGAGGCCAACCAGCATAAAAAAAGAGCATTAAATCACCAAAGCTAAAACTCTTCAGAGTCCATTCACCCCGCCACTGTCACCTGCACTGGAAAAGGTGCTGGTATCCACAGCTGAGAGACCCATAGATGGTTTACGTCACAAGACTCTGTGCAGACAACCCCCAGTATGAGACCAGTGTCAGGTAGACTTGCTTGGAATGGCAAGACCCAGAAGAGAGACAAAAATCCCTGCAGTTTGGCTCACAGGAAGCTACATTGATAGGAAAATGGGGAGAGTACTACATCAAGGAAGCGCCCCTTGGAAAAGAATCTGAACAACAGCCTTCAGCCCTCCACTGCCCCTCTGACAGAACCTACCCAGATGAGAAGGAACCAGAAAACCAACTCTGGTAATATGATAAAACAAGGCTCATTAACAGCCCTCAAAAATCACACTAGTTCACCACCAATGAATCCAAACCAAGGAGAAATCACTGATTTCTTAACTGAAAAAGAATTCAGGAGGTAAGTTATTAAACTAATCTTGGAGGCACCAGAGAAAGGTGACACCCAATGCAAGTAAATTCAAAAAAAGATACAATAAATAAAGGGAGAAATATTCAAGGAAATAGATAGCTTAAATTAAAAATGATAAAAAAATTCAGGAAACGTTGGACACACAGAAATGCAAAATGCTCTGGAAAGTCTCAGCAACAGAATTGAACGAGTAGAGAAAAGAAATTCAGAGCTCAAAGACAAGTTCTTTGAATTAACCCAGCCCTATAAAGACAAAGACAAAATAATAAGAAAATATGAACAAAGACTCCAAGAAGTCTGGGATTATGTTAAACAACAAAATCTAAGAATAATCAGTGTTCCTGATGAAGAGAAATCTAAAAATTTGAAAAACATATTTGGGGGAATAACTGAGGCAAACTTCCTTGACCTTGCTAAAAACCTAGACATCCCAATACAAGAAGCACAAAGAACACCTGGGAAATTCATCCCCCAAAAATTATTGTTTAGGCACATTGTCATCCAATTATCTAAAGTTAAGATGAAGGAAATAAGAGCGGTGAGATAGAAGTAATAGGTAATTTGTAAAGGAAAACCTATCAGATTAATAGCATATTTTTCAGTAGAAACTCTATAAACTAGAAGGGATTGGGGTTTTATCTTCAGCCTCCTCAAACAAAACAATTATCAGTCAAGACTTTTGTATCCAGTGAAACTAAACACCATATACGAAGGAAAGACACAGTCTCTTTGGGACAAACAAATTCTGAGAGAATTAGCCCCTACCAAGCCACCATTACAAGAACTGCTAAAAGGAACTCTAAATCTTGGAATGAATTCTGGAAACACATCAAAACAGAACCTCTTTAAAGCATAAATCACAAAGGACCTATAAAACAAAACCACAAATTAAAAAGTAAAAACAAAACCTCAAAAAAACAAGGCACAAAGGCAACCAATAACATGAGGAATGCAAGGGTACCTCACATCTCAATACTAACATTGAAAGTAAATGGCCTAAATGCACCACTTAAAGGTACAGAACTGCAGAATACTAGGAACTCACCAACCAGTTATCTTCTGCCTTCAAGAGACTAACCTTACACAGAAGGACTCACATAAAGTAAAGGGGTGGAAAAAGGCACTTCATGCAAATGAACACCAGAAGCAATCAGGTGTAGCTACTCTTATGTCAGACAAAACAACTGGCAGTTAAAAGAGATGAAGAGGGGTATTATATAATGGTAAAAGTCCTTGTCCAAAAGGAAAATATCACGATCCTAAATCTATATGCACCTAACACTGGAGCTCCCAAATTTATAAAACAATTACCAATAGACCTAAGAAATGAGACAGACAGCAACATAATAATAGCAGGAAACTTCAGTACTCCACTGACAGCACTAGACAGGTGATCAAGACAGAAAGTCAACAAGGAAACAATGGATTTTAAGCTATACCTTGGAACAAATGGACTTAACAGATATATACAGAACAGTTCATCCAACACCACAAAATACACATTCTATTCAGCAGTTCATGGGACTTTCTTCAAGATAGACCATATGATAGGCCATAAAACAAGCCTCAGTAAATTAAAAAAAAATTGAAATTCTATCAAATAGTCTCCCAGACCACAGTGAAATAAAACTGGAAATCAACTCCAAAAGAAACCTTCAAAATCATGAAAATACATGGAAATTAAATAAACTGTTCCTCAATGAGCATTGAGTCAAAAACAAAATCAAGATAGAAATTTAAAACTTTTTAACACTGAACAATAATAGTGACACAACCTATCAAAACCTCTGGGGTATAGCAAAGGTGATGCTAAGAGAAAAGTCCATAGCCCTAAATGCCTGCATCAAAAAGACTGAAAGAGCACAAACTGACATGCTAAAGTCACATCTCAAAGAACTAGAGAAACAAGAAAGAACCAAACCTAAATCCAGCAGAGGAAAGGAAATAACCAAGATCAGAGCAGGACTAAATGAAATTGACAAAAAAATAAAATAAAATAAGAGAGAGAGAAATAAGAAACAGAAAGCTGGTTCTTTGAAAAGATAAATAAAATTGTTAGATATTACCAAGATTAACCCTGAAAACAAGAGATGAAATCCAAATAACTTTATTAAGAAATAAAACAGGGCCGGGGCGGTGGCTCACGCCTGTAATCCCAGCACTTTGGGAGGCTGAGGCGGGTAGATCATGAGGTCAAGAGATTGAAACCATCCTGGTCAACATGGTGAAACCCCGTCTCTACTAAAAATACAAAAAAATAGCTGGGCATGGTGGCGCGTGCCTGTAATCCCAGCTACTCAGGAGGCTGAGGCAGGAGAATTGCCTGAACCCAGGAGGCGGAGGTAGTGGTGAGCCGAGATCGTGCCATTGCACTCCAGCCTGAGTAACAAGAGCGAAACTCTGTCTCAAAAAAAAAAAAAAGAAAAGAAATAAAATAGGAGATATTACCACTGACATCACTGAAATAAAAAAGATTATTCAAGGCTCCTATGAGCACCTTTATGGATATAAATTAGAAAACCTAGAAGACATGGATAAATACCTAGAAAAATACAACCCTCCTAGGTAAAATCAGGAATAATTAGATAACCTGAACAGACCAATAAAAAGCAGTGAGATTGAAATGGTAGTTAAAAAATTATCAACAACAACAAAAAGTCCAGGACCAGATGGTTTCACAGTAGAATTCTACAAGGCATTCAAAGAAGAATTGGTGCCAATGCTTTTGAAACTATTCCATAAGATAAAGAAAAAAGGAACCCTACCTAGTTCATTCTATGAAGCCAGCATTACCCTAATACCAAAAGCAGAAAAGGACATAACCAAAAAGGAAAACTGCAGACTCATATTCTTGATGAACATAGACACTAAATCCTTAACACAGTACTAGCTAACTGAATCTAACAACATATCAAAAAGAAAACCACCATGATCAAGTGGGTTTCATACCAGGGATGCAGGCATGGTTTAACATAGGCAAGTCAATAAACGTGATACACCACATAAACAGAATTGAAAACAAAATCCACATGATTATCTCAATAGATGCCATAAAAAAAGTTTAACAAAATTCAGCATTTTTTTATGATTAAAACTCTCAGCAAAATCAGCATACAAGAGACATACTTCAATGTAATAAAATCCATCTATCACTAACCTATAGCAAACATAATAATGAATGGGAAAAAGTTGAAAGCATTCCCTCTGAGAACTGGAACGGACAAGAATGTCCACTTTCACCACTCCTCTTCAACACAGTATTGAAAGTCCTAACCAGAGTAATCAGACAAGAGAAAGAAATAAAGGACATCCAAATCAATAAAGAGGAAGTCCCTGTTTGCTGATGATTTGATTGTTTACCTTGAAAACCCTAAAGACTCATCCAGAAAGCTCCTAGAACTGATAAAAGAATTCAGCAAAGTTTCTGGAAACAAGATTAAAGTACATAAATCAGTAGCTTTTCTATGTACTAAAAGTGTCCAAGAGGAGAAACAAATGTAAAACTCAGCCCTTTTTACAATAGCTGCAAAAAAAATTTAAGTACTTCTTAGGAATATACCTACCAAGGTGTTGAAAGACCTCAACAAGGAAAACTTCAAAACACTACTGAAAGAAATCATAAATGACAGAAACAAATGGAAACACCCCTTTTGCTCATGGATGGGTAGAATCAATATTGTGAAAATGACCATATTGCCAAAAGCAAACAACAAATTTAATGCCATCCCCATCAAAATACCAGCATCATTCTTCACAAAATTAGAGAAAAAAAAATTCTACAATTCATATGAAACTAAAAAAGAGCCAAAGCAAGACTAAAAAAAAAAATCTGGAGGTATCACACTACCTGATTTCAAACTATACTATAAGGCCATAGTGACCAAAACAGCATGATACTGGTATAAAAATAGGCACTAGACCAATGGAACCGAATAGAGAACTCAGAAATAAAGCCAAATACTTACAGCCAATTGAACTTCCACAAACCAAACCAAAAAAAAAAACAAAAAAACATAGAATTGGAAAAGGACACTTTTTCCAACAAATTATGCTGTGAAAGTGATTAGTTATATGGAGGAGAATGAAACTGGATCCTCATCTCTCACTCTATATAAAAATCAACTCAAGGTGGATCAAAGACTTAAACCTAAGACCTGAAACTATAAACATTCTAGAAGACAACATTTGAAAAACCCTTCTCGACTATCGCTTAGGCAAATATTTATTTCATGACCAAGAACCCAAATGAAAATGCAATAAAAACAAAGATAGGCTGGGCATGGTCACTCACCCTGTAAGCCTAGCACTTTAGGAGGCCAAGGAGGCAGATCCCTTGAGGTCAGGAGCTTGAGACCAGCCTGGGCAACATGGTAAAATCCCATCTCTACTAAAAATACACAAATTAGCCAGGGGTGCTGGCACGTGCCTGTAATCTCAGCTACTTGGGAGGCTGAGGCAGGAAAATTGTTTGAACCTGGGAGACAGAGGTTGTAGTGAGTTGAGATAGCATCATTGCACTCCAGCTTGGGCAAAGAAGGGAGACTGTCTCAAAATAAAAAACAACAACAGCAACAGCAAAACCCAAAGATAAACAGTTGGGACTTAATTAAACTAAAGAGCTTTTGCATAGCAAAAGGAAAAGTTAGCAGAGTAAACAGACTACTCACAGAGTGGGAGAAAATTTTCACCATCTACACATCTGACAAAGGACTAATATTCAGAATCTACAACAAACTCAAAGAAATCAGTAAGAAAAAATCTCCAACGAAAAGTTTGCTAAGGACATGAATAGAAAACTCTCTAAAGATACACAAATGGCTGAAAAACATGAAAAAGTGCTCAAGATTACCAATGATCCGGAAAATGCAAGTGAAAACCGCAATGTAATACCACCTTACTCCTACAAGAATGGCAAAAATCAAAAAATCAGAAAACAGTAGATGATGGCATGGATGTGGTGAACAGGAACTCTTCTACACTGCTGGTGGGAATGTAAACCAGTACAAGCTCTATGGAAAACAGTGTGGAAATTTCTTAAGGAACTCAAAGTAGGACTACCATCCCACTTCTACGTATCTACCCAGAGGAAAAGAAATCATAATACAACTGGTAATTGTGAAATCATGGAACCAACCCAAATGCCCACCAATCAATGAGTGGATAAATAAACTGTGGTACTCAACCATAAAAAAGAATGAATTAACAGCATTTGCAGCGACCTGGATGAGACTGGACACTATTATTCTAAGTGAAGTAACTGAGGAATGGAAAACCAAAATCAGTATGTTCTCATCGATATATGGGTGCTCAACTGTGAGGACACAAAGGCATAAGAATGATACAATGGACTTTGGGGACTTGGGGGAAGAGCGGGAGGGGGACAAGGGATAAAAGACTAAAAATATGTTGCAGTATATACTGCTCTGGTGATGGGTACACCAAAGTCTCACAAATCACCACCAAAAAACTTACTCATATAACCAGAAACAAATAATAAATAAATAAAAGGAAAAATATCTTTCAGAAGTAACAGAGGCCACAGAGAAAGGGGTTATCTTTAAAGGTCTATAAGAAAAAACCTGTTCTTCTAGAATTCTAAATCCAGTGAAACATCTTTCACATATGAAGGTGAAATTATTTTTGAAATAAAATAATCCTCTAAAGAGGGATATTTTACTACCATTCCATTGTCCATTATGATGCAAGTTTATTCAAATAAGTTAACCCATTAATATGTATTTGATTTTCTTAAACATTTTTGATAGTGATTTAAACTTTGTATAAATACCAAAAATGTATATAAAATGACATTTGCAATACCAACGTAAAATTAATTCCATGAGGTGATGGTTGGTGGGTGAGGGTTTCTTTAACTCATTTGGATAACTTGTCTAGGCATTATCTGCTTATTGAATTACTAAAGCAAAGAAGAATTTTTATAAAATTCTGATTTAGAAGGTCAAAAACCCTTTCGTGGCACATCCTATATATCAGTCATTTAAGGCCCTTGTCAAATTGCATTTTCCCCATGAAACCTTCAAAGGCAGAAATAATCTCTTCCTTCACTCTCCCCACATTGCAATTACTATATCTCTTATAGTAGCTGGCCATCTAAAACCTACTGATTTTACATTAGTAACGTGGATATTTCATATGATGTAAGAGTTACTTTCATATTTATCATGGTGTTTAGTACAGTATCATATTTGTAGTAAATATTAAAAAGTGCAAATGATGACATTTAAAATATGTTAATTTGAGTATGTAAGTCTCAGATTTAAGTGTTCAGAAGTCATTCCATTATGTTCTTTGAGCCCTTATCAGTTAATAAATTCAATTATGGAGGGAAAATCCCTGATTCTAAGAAGCAATTTTGGCAGTAGAATGAATACAGTTAAGTAGGTTTCAGACAAAATACATCTTGTTTGCAACCCATGTTGTATTTTGTTTCAAACCCTATGACAGAGCTTTTATACACATCTAAGTTTTTAGTTGCTTCAATAGTAAAGACACTTTTTATTTAATGAGATTAGGTATACCAGCTTTGCAAATAATTTACATTGTTAAGATAGACAGATAGAGCTCAGCATGAAATGAAATTAAAGTATTTAGAAATCTAATTATCAGCCATCATTGGAGTGTGTCTGATCTGGAAACATCATAAATTTTTAAAAACGTAAGAGGCAAAGTTTTAGGGACATGCCTATATAATTTTAAGGGCCAGAGTAGGATGTTGCTTCTTACCTAGGTTAAGTTTAAGATATGAAATGTTTGTCAAATGGCTACTTGTCTAGCGGTTAAAAGGTATAAATGTCATACTGATAGGAGAGTGTGTTTCTTGAATCCTGGGTAATAGATTTTTAAGTGAAATATGGGCTTACAGGTATTTCGAATTTCACAGAAGATATTGTAAAAAGAAGACTGTGATTGAGATTACTACCCTTCTCCAAAGATATTTTCCCCTACTTCTACATGAAAGAGTTGAATAAGGATTGACTGTGCAGCTAATATTCCATGGCCTCTTTTCTGTCCAGATGTGGCCATGTGATTACACACGAGGTGGCAGACTATGAATAGAAATGATATGTTTCCCTTCTAATGTATGTTCTTAAAATGAATGTGAATATACTTTCCTTTTTTTCTTTACTCCTGCTACTCTGTGTACAGACTTTACAGAGTCAGACCAGTCATTTGCACAAAATGTGAAGACAAGGGTTGAAAATGGTAACATCCCTACCAATCTAGACAATCTACCTCTGTATTCTGAAATTAAAATTCAACAAGGAATGGATATGGTTTGGATATTTGTCCCCTCCAAATCTCATGTTGAAATGTTATCTGCAATGTGGAAATGAGGACTTGTGGAAGGTACTGACCCATGGGGGTGGATTTCTCATGGATGGCAATCCCGCCGGTGATGGATTAGTTCTCTTGCTCAGTTAGGTTATGCGAGCCTGGAATTTTTTAAAAAAAAGACTTAAAAAAAAAGTCTTCCTTTGCTTCATCTCTCACCATATGATGTTCTGGCTCCTCTTTTGCCTTCTGGCATGATTGTAAGCTCCCTGAGGCTCTTACCAGATGAAAATGCCAGCATCAAGCTTCCAGTAGAGCTTGCCTAACTGTGAGCCAGCTAAACATTTTTTAAAAAGTAAATTACTCAGCTTCAGCTATTTTTTATCACAATGCAGAAATAGACTAACACAGGAACTAGTACTGACTTCAAAGTTAGCATGTCAGACAAGTAGAGAAGAAGGAACTGATGACAAAGCAAGAAAAATAGTATACAAAGGTGAAAAAATCAAAATCAGACTCTATCTTATATTGCATACACACACACACACACACACACACACACAGAGAGAGAGAGAGAGAGAGAGAGAGAGAGAGAGAGAAAGACAGAAGGAGAGAGGAATTCAGAATTTAAATGAAGAGTTGACAGTTTTAGTAAGCAAATTAGACCGTAGTACTTAATTTGAATTTCAGATAAATTTTTAGTATACATATTTCCCAAGTAATAGGTCATAATTATACTAAAGAGCCATTTGTCATTTATCTGAAATCAAGTATAACTTGTGTCCTGTATTTTACCTAACCACTCTATTTAAATGACAAAATAAAAATTATTAAAATACAAGAAATATGGATGTTTTTAATTCAGATATTGGAAAGCTTTCTTAAACCACACACAAAAGCACTAACCTTAAAAAATTGATAAATCTGAATATTTTAAAGTTAAGAATTGACAATAAACATTTGAGATAGAGTGAAGAAATAGAAGCTAGAAAGTGGAAGGGAATACTTTCAAGGGACATTAACTCTCAAAGTTTTAATTTTCTAGTAAATGCTTGTCAATACATGAGGAAAAGAACAAAAATGGCCCAAATTCATAGTCATTCCACTAAAGATGACATATGGATGGCTAAAAAAATAAGAAGAAAGATTCAATCTCAAAAGCAATCAGGAAAATGCTAATAAAGACCAAGAGAAGTTACCATTTTATATTTATCAATTGACAAAATTGAAGCATTCTAAAAATTCTAAGTCCTAGAGAGAATGTAAATCAATGTTTTTCGAACAATTGCTGATTTTCAGCAACCTGATGGGAGGAAAGAATAGTTTCTTAGTGCCTTAATTTTTAAAATTCCGGAATTTGTTATCGAATTTGAGTATCTTTTCATATATATAAGGGCTGATAATACTCATATACACATACTGTATATGTCTATTTATGTCTTTTTTCCTGTTTTCGATATGGCTTCTGGTTCTGTGTGCTTTCACTTTTTTTTACATTAAGTCATACATGTATTCACTGCCATCCAGTGTGACTCCTATGCTTAAAACCAAGACTTTGCACAGATTATTCTATAAAGAAATGCCTTTTAAACTCCTTGTTACCTTAAAAATAGTTTTCATATTAATCAATTCCTTAAAAAAAATTCAACTATCACTACACTACAGTATTTTGAAGAACAAAGTAAGAGCCACACACACTGATCTGCCCTTTTTCTACATTTCCAGCTTCAATTGGTATCTTTTACTTTGCAACTGAAAACGAATGCTTTATATTGTTCCTAAAATATTTACTGTCTCTCCAGCTAGATTTCATGTTTATCGAATAGCAGTACTCAACCTTTAAGTGTTTGAGATGTGCATTTGAATAATGGAATCTTGTGTGTCAAGCTAAAAGGAATTACAAAGTAAACAATTGTTTGAAAAATCAGGTTCAGAGGACATCATAAATACCTTGCTTAAGTAGCGAGTTGTTCACTTTGTGACCTTTCAGTGATGTGCTACCTTTGGGTAAAACATAGCTTATTTGTACCGCATTTTCTTATGCATTCATGGAAGTATTTCCTGGTTCTTGCTTGATCTTGTGCCTCACTTCTTATTTCAAGTTACATTTTCCTCTACTTCATCATATCCTGGTGTTTCTGGTTTTAGCAAACATTTACACATTTAAAAAATTTGGCTTTACACTTGTGAAGGCTTCACAAATAAAATGAGTCTCACAATCTTAGGAAGTCAGAAGATCCATATTTTCTGGTTAGAAGGACTTGCTGATAAACTGAATACTGGGAAAAAGGCAAATACAGAAGAAAATACTCGGGAAGCTGAGGTAGGAGTATCGCTTAATCCTGGGAGGTCGAGGTTCCAGTGAGCAGAGATTGTGCCACTGCACTCCAGCCTGCGCCACTCCACTCCAGCCTGGTGACAGAGTAAGACTCCAACTCGAAACAAACAATCAAAAAAGAAAACAAACAAAACAAAAAAAAAAAAAAAAAGAAAAAAGAAAAAAATGCCTTTTAGACACTTTTATGTTTTCCCTATTTTTGAGTTCAGCACTCAGATTAAGGTTATTTTTGAAATACTATAAGTCAAAATTACGTGAAATCAAAAATCACATTTCAATGGTTTATATGACACTGACATACAATAATACTTTAGTTTTTTTATTACTTAATTCTTACATTTAACATAACTTTACAAAGCATATTGGAAACATTAATATCTATAATATTGAATTGTGTATTCTTTGACACTGAGGTATGGAAATCTGAGTCTCTAAGATAGTTTATTCATTGCTATCATGAAATGGGCAGTTATTTATACCTAAGGCATACTAAATTAGCTTCTGTGTGAAAAGACAGTGAGAAATGATCTAAAATCTCAAAAGGAAAGTAAAATAATGATAAGGAAGTTCCATCCAGGCATCAGGACCTTCCTGTAGTTTTCCCCAGATATCCTCATTATTAGAGGCCCAAACTCTGAAAACGGAATTATGTTAAAACATCCTGGAGAGTAACCCGTTTGTTCCCTGGTAAACTCTGTGAGCAAGTAACAATCTTATCAGTCCACACTCAAGAGATGTTTAACAGTGCCCAGGAAAATCAATATGGTACAGATAATTTTCCCCTTCTTTCAATGTGGTAGCCCTGAAGTAGATCCCCATTTTTAATGCTGAGTAAATTGTTAGCAAATGGTAAAACTCAAACTACACCTAACTTAGAAATAATATTTCTTTGTCCCCAAGTGAGTTTCTCAGAAGTACAAGTTTGGCAGAATATAATTCTATGTGATTAAGTGCCTTTGAATGTTTTATAAAATGAACAAGTGAGACATAAGAATAGCAGTAATTATTTTTAGACCTGTAGTATTAGTTCCTGAAATAATATCTTCTAATTAGGATACTGCAGGTGAATATTTAGCAAAGTTCTAGAAAGCAAAATGAAAATATTTGTAAACATTCAATTATTTGCCTCATTCAGTTGGGAAAATTGAAAATTGAGTTACAATAAATTGTGTAGTCGTTTTATATTAACATTATCAAAAGTGTTTACAGAAAATTATGCCTAAATGTAATCCATAAACCAAAGAAACAAAAGGTTTATTACTGGAGGAATGTAAAAGACAATCTAGATATAAAGTAAATATTCAAGGATTTAAAGTGAAATATTTCCATGATGTAAGTGAAACATTTGAGGCTGCATTTTCTAACAACATAGAAAAGTATGTTTAGTAGTTCTACTTCAAAATTGTTTTTAAGTTTACGTGTAAATTTTATGGAACAGAACCAGCTGCTTATATTTTCTTTCACTTTTGAAATAAATATGACAGCACCCATAAAATATAGCCATATCAAAATGTTATCAACAAAATTAAGCCAGTCACTTGAAAGCGTTATTTTAATTTGTTACAACATTCAATTGAATCATAGTCTATTATAGGATATCTTTTTTTTCCAAACAGTTCATTAATTTGTTTTAGTTATTAGGTGTCTAATTGTATTCAGGAGTTATCTTGGGGAGCAAGTGGTTGATATATACACTCAAATTAAAAATGACTTTCTCATTATGCTAGTTAATTCTGGCCCTTTCATTTGTGTTGAATACCTTTAAGATAGACAAATATATCTAAATATATTTTTTTTAATACATTATTCTCAATAAATATCTCCTGGGCCTTTGAGGGGAAGAATCAGAAAACCTAGAATAGCTTGGTAGAAAGAAAAATTTTTAAAAATAAAGACAATTAATTTGTCAGAGAAAATTGACTTTTTATTTTCTTCATTTATTGGAGGTAAAATGATCACTGAAAGTAGACAAATTTTAGAATTACTAGATGTGGACATATCACTAAATTCTGTCTGATGTTATCTAAAGCAGAAATGTCCTGCAGAAGCTTTCAAAATGTTCCTTTACAGAGAGTGCTACTATTTAGTTCCAGGCCCGTCTTAACTATGCTTTTCTCCATTCTAGTTCTCATAACATAGATATCTGTCTACAGCTTAGTCCACATGAGTGATCCAAAGATCACTCTAACAATATTTGTAAAAGAAAAAAAAAGAACTGAAAAGATCCCGAGTGCCCAAGGACTTCATAGAATAAAATACAAGTTAGCTCTTGACTGCCTATAGATTTTCATATTAGTTATGCTACTATTACTTTGATTATTTCTCACAGCTAAACTTTAAATAATATAAAGAAATAGTCATTTCTACATAATAAAAGTGAAAGGACTACAAAAGAAGAAATAAAGTTAGAGAAAATAGGAAATTATTTAAAGTTGATCTGAACTTTATGCTAGAATGGCTCCGTTTATCATAACCAAGCAAAAATATTACCCTCCAAAGCACATAGCTTTATCTTTCTACAGATTTTTCAAATGGCTGAAATTACCACAATAATAAAAAACAGCAGAAAAAATACCACAAAAGACTGTTGTGATGAATAATAATTGGACCAAAACCAACAAAAAGAAAAGTAATACATTTAATGACTAAAATATGTAAGAGCACCCACAAGGAAAAATGTTATCTAAAGCAAAATCAAAAGATTTAAAAAATTGCAACATATAAGACAAACATTAATTGTCTTAATGAATAAAGATTTCATACAAAAATATAGAAAATGAGTGATTCACATCTAGTTATAAAGGTAACTATAAAATGTTAATAAACATACATACGTAACCCAACAAAATTTAAAAGATAAAAAAATATATAATGAAAACCCCTTTCTTCTTTCAGGTTCTCAGTGATTTACAATTTTGATAATATGTATTTTTTGTCTTATGTTGGTTAAATGCACACTCATATCATTCATTGCAGTGGAAACTAATGTAATATATTTGAAGGAATTTGGTAATAAATGCTAAAATTTAAAGTACATATACTCTTTTATCACCAAAATCTTACTTCTAGACTGTTACCTTGTAAATATGTATTTATACAATTATACAAAGATACTCTTGGCAAGGATGCTGGTAAGGTCTGAATGTTTGTGTCCCAAAATTCATATGTTGAAACCCTAACCCTCAAGGTGATAGTATGAGGAAGTAGGGCCCCTGGGGAGCTCATGAGGGCACCGTCCTCATGAATGAGATTAATGCTTTTAAAATGGAAGCTCCAGAGAGTTGCTTTGCCCTTTCCACTATGTGAGAACACAGGTAGACAGAATTCTCCATGAGGAAGCTGGTTCTCACCCATTGCTGTCACTATCCTGAATTTGGACTTCCTATTCCGAACTGTGAGATATAAATTGCCATATTAGCTACCCAGACTAAGTGTTTAAATATATATACACATATATAATGATAAATGTTGTAAATGCAATAAATAAGACAATATGAAAGCTACATATTGAGTAAATAGTTTTGATTGGGTGTTCATGAAAAACTCTTCTGAGAAGATGATATTTCAGCTGAAACCTAAGGTATACCATGAAGGGGTCTCTGCAATGTTTGAGGATAAGGTGTTTAAGATAAGAGCCAGTTGCAAGACACAGTAAAAAAGAATAGTTAATACTGGTTTCAGTAATTTTTCTGTCCTGGTAAAAAACAAACATGCTAGTTCCTTTTAACAGAACTGACGTTTTAAGGAAAATTAAAGGATTTAAAATTTTTAGAGGAATAGGCTTTAATCTGGCTTCCCGGGAATGGCTACCAGTGACTTGGCCTACAAGAGGAGCTATGAGTTTTGAGATTACCTCTGGATTTCCTGAGTTTCAGCAT
Source organism: Callimico goeldii (assembly GCA_963573925.1). NCBI lineage: Eukaryota > Metazoa > Chordata > Mammalia > Primates > Cebidae > Callimico > Callimico goeldii. The sequence goes on from CAUYOR010010560.1 coordinate 15,534, forward strand.
GTGTTGCCAAAGCTCTTATGCAGCGAATCATGCAGAGTAAGATATAGCTGCTGATGCTCCACATTCAGAAGGCTGGTAAACAGACACTGGTAAAAGAAATTTAGCCACTGATTCCCCCATATCTGCCTCTCAACATTCAGGAAACTGGAGAATGGACACTTGAACATGGCTGTGAGAATACTATGAGTTCCCAAATTTGCTGGACAGAAGGAAAAGGCCAAGTTGGCAGGAAGATGCCTACTGTCACACTTCTACCTTTCAGATGTTTGCACAAGTACATCTGATTAGCATTCCTGATATTCATCCAGAAACACAGTTGGAAGAAAATCCAGGAAATATAGTTTTTAGCCCTCCTTTGTTTAGAGGAAGAAGGCAGTTGTAGTTGGCCAAGCCAGTTAAGGTGCTGGGAGAAAATTTTATGAAATGGGACTAAAAAGGTAAGGGTTGACTCAGATAGGGCCGCTTAGGCCAAAATTTTAATCTAGGCACAATGGAAAGACACTGGAATTGTAAAACTGGGAGAATGTTTACTCTGTTTTACAGTTTAAAATATTTGTTTATGTGCAGTATATAAATTAAATTGTGAATAGAGAGGAAGGAAGGAAATTATGTCTGTAACTATAGTATAGGTTAGATGTGACAGTGATTTTAATTATAGAGCCAATCAGTAGAAGTGGATAGATTTAGAATGCACTTTGAGGAAAACCTAATGGCACTTGCAGATTAATTGGATGTGGGGCTAAGGAAAGTGAGGCAATGACAAAAACTTGGAGCCTTAAGTTTGTATTTGAGTAACGGGGAAGATAATGCTATCATATGCTGTCATGAGACAGGATGGTGTTATTGGGAGTTTTCAGCAGAGGCCTCTTTGGACTGTGAAAATTTTGAGATTCCAAGTACTTTCTCATGTATTGTATGGAGCTTAATACAGATGTTAACATTGGAAATAGCATTTTGGAAGTCATTTGAATAAGATGTGATATCTAAAGGCATTTAGTTTATTGGGTATTATTCAGGGAGAGGGTATAGATAGAGGAAGACAGGGAATAATTATCCAAGGCTGATTCAATATTAGGAAGTAGAATTGCAGACATGACAGTAGGTTAAGAAGAATTAGTCAGAAGTGTCATGAAAGCCTGGAGTAGAGAGTGTTTCAAGAAGGAAAGAATAATCAACTTGATAAATCAGTCATTGTGTTACCATATGGCGGGTTTCTATGGAGTTCTTAAAATAAATGAAGCGAATCTATATAAATCTATGTAAAAACTTAAATACACATTAATAAGTGAGAAAATGACTTTTTTATTAATCTCCTGTGTGAACAAAATATGCTTGTGTTTATATATATATGTATATATATACATAAAACATTAATAATAAGATTCAATAATAAGAGTAACGATGAGGAGCTATCACATAGGTTTACTCACTGCAACTCATAAACACATTAGAATGTCCCAATTTATCATTTTTTTTTTCTTAGAAATAGTTCTGCAAGTCCCTGAGAGACCTGTAAGGATCTAGGACTCTTGAAAAATAAGTGAATGGATACCCTGGTGTAGTAGGAAAAAAGCTATGGAATTCTAGTCCTGGCTTTAGGGCTTTCTAGCAAAATATCCTTATCCATGAAACTTAGACTATGGAAATAGATCATGATAGAAAAGAGACACATATTCAATTGTACTTTTTAGTCATGTAATTGTAAAATAATAGGGTATGATTAATATCATTCTTATTTATTAAGAAGCAAAACCAAACAAACAATGATAATACATTAATAGCAATAGTATGATGATGATGGAGGTTGTGGCACCAAAAGCAGCCACAAAAGCTTCCCTAATATTTCTTATGTGTAAGGTACTTTATTAGTCTGTTTTTACACTGCTGATGAGGACGTACCCAGGAATGGGCAGTTTAAAAAGAAAAAGGTTTAATTGGATTCACAGTTCCACGTGGCTGAGGAGGCATCACAATCATGGCAGAAGGCAAAGAGGAGCAAGGCACATCTTACACGGATGGTGGCAGGTAAAGACAGTGCTTGTGCAGGGCAACTCCCATTTTGTAAAACCATCAGTTCTAATGAAGCCCATTCATATCATGAGAACAGCATGGCAAAGATCCACCCCCATAATTCAGTCATCTTCAACCGGGTCTCTCCCACAACATGTGGGAATCATGAAAGTTACAAGATGAAATTTGGGTGGGGACACAGAGATAAACAACATCATTCCACCTCAGCCCCTCCCAAAACTCATACCTTCACATTTCAAAACCAATCATGCCTTCCCAACACTCCCCTGAAGTCATTAACTCAAAAGTCCACAGTTCAATGTCTCATCAAAGACAAGTCCCTTCCATCTATGAGATTGAAAATCAAAAGCAAATTAGTTACTTCGCAGATACAATGGGGATACAGGCATTGGGTAAATACGGCCATTCCAAATGGGAGAAATTGGCCAAAACAAAAGGGCTATAGGCCCCATGCAAGTCTGAAATCCAGTGGAGCTGTCAAATCTTAAAGCTCCAAAATGATCTTTTTTGGCTTCATGTCTCACATCCAGGTCATGATGATACAAGAGGTAGGTTCCCATAGTCTTGGGCAGCTCTGCCCCTGTGGCTTTTGTAGGCACAGCCTCCCTCCCGGCTGCCTTCATGGGCTGGAGTTGAGTGTCTCCAGATTTTCTAGGCACATGGTGAAAACTCTCAGTTGTTTTACCATTTTGGGTCTGGAGGGTTGTGGCCCTCTTCTCATAGTTTCAGTATGCAGTGCCCCATTAGGAACTCTGTGAGGGAATTCCAACACCACATTTGTCTTCTGCACTGCCCTAGCAGAGGTTCTCCATGAGGACCCTGCCCATAAAGTAAACCTCTGACAAGGCATCCAGGCATTTCCAAACATCTTTTGAAATCTAGGTGGGGGTTTCCAAACCTCAGTTCTTGACTTCTGTGCACACATATGTTCAACATCATGTGGAAGCTGCCAAGGTGTGAGGCTTGCACCCTCTGAAGCCACAGCTTGAGTCCTATGTTGGCCCCTTTCAGCTATGGCTGGAGCAGCTGGGACCCAGGGCACCAAGTCCCAAGGCTGCACACAGCACAGGGACCCTGGGCCTGGCCCATCAAATCAACTTTTTCCTCCTTAATCTCTGGGCCTGTGATGGGTAGGGCTGCTGCAAAGGTCTCTGACATGCCCTGGAGACATTTTTCCCATTGTCTTGGTGATTAACATCCAATTCCTCATTACTTATGCAAATTTATGCAAATCACTTGAATTTCTTCTCAGAAAATAGAATTTCTTTTTCTATCACACTGCCAAACCACAAATTTTCCAAATGTATCTTGTTCTCCTTTTAAAACTGAATGCCTTAACAGCACCCAAGTCAGCTCTTACATGCTTTGCTGCTTGGAAATGTCTTCCATCAGATACCCTAAGTTATTTCTCTAAAGTTCAAAGTCCCACAAATCTCTAGGGCAGGGGCAAAATGCCTCCAGTCTCTTTGCTAACACATAACAAGAGTCACCTTTGCTCCACTTCCCAACAAGTTCCTCATCTTCATCTGACGTCACCTCAGCCTGAACCTTATTGTACATATCACTATCAGAATTTTTGTCAAAGCCAGTCAACAAGTTTCTAGAAAGTTCCAAACTTTCCCATATTTTCCTTTCTTCTTCTGAGCCTTCCAAACTGTTCCAACCTCTGCCTGTTACCCAGTTTCAAAGTTGCTTCCCCATTTTCAGGTATCTTTTCAGTAATGCCTCGCTCCCATTACCATTTGCTGTATTAGTCTGTTTTCATGATCCTGATAAAGACATACCTGAGACTGGGCAATTTATAAAGGAAAAAGGATTAATGGGACTCACAATCCCACATAGCTGGGGAAGCCTCACAATCATGGTGGAAGGCAAGGAGGAGCAAATCACAAATTACCTGGATGGAGGCAGGCAAAGAGAGAGCCTATGTGGGACAACTCTCATTTTTTAACACCATAAGATCTTATGAGACCCATTCACTATCATGAGAACAGTATGAGAAAAACCCACCTCCATAATTTAATCTCCCACTAGGTCCCTCCCACAACAAATAGGAATTATGGGAGCCACAAGATGAGATTTGGGTGAGGACACAGAGCCAAACCATATCAAGTACCAAAAAGGTAACTTTTCCTTGGGTTCTTTCTAACTTTGTCAATTCATTTCTTAAAACCACTATTATTTTTTGCTCTGTGTACCAATGTCAACTCATTGAACTAATACCAACAATAAAAACAACAAAGATTTGGGAGGCCGAGGCGGGTGGATCACGAGGTCAACAGATCGAGACAATCCCGGTCAACATGGTGAAACCCCGTCTCTACTAAAAATACAAAAAATTAGCTGGGCGCGGTGGCGCATGCCTGTAATCCTGGCTACTAGGGAGGCTGAGGCAGGAGAATTGTCTGAACCCAGGAGGCGGAGGTTGCAGTGAGCCAAGATGGCGCCATTGCACTCCAGCCTGGGTAACGAGAGAAACTCCGTCTCAAAAAAAAAAAAAAGTACCTTGCCCTGAGTGGATTTTCTTGCTGTGACTTTTATTAAGATGTAATTTGAATACCATACAATTCACTCTTTTAAAGTATATACTTCATTCTTTATAGACTATTAACAGAGTTTTGTAATGATCACCAGAATCAATCTGAGAATATTTGTATTACCTCACAAAGAAAGCTCATACATTTTAGCCTTCATTCTTCAATCCTCCTCCTTCTCCTCCTAGACCTAGGCAACCACTAATCTACTTTCTGTCTCTGTAGACTTGCCAATGATGAACACTTTATGTAAAAGGAATTGCTTTGTATAGGCAAATAATATTATATTGTATGGATATACCACATTTTAAAATTTATTCATTCATCTGCTAATGAACATTTGGGTGTGTTCTACTTTTTGGCTATTATGAAGAATACTGCTATAAACATGCATGTGTAAGTTTTTACATTGACATATGTTTTTATTTCTCTTGGGTATATATTGAGGCATGAAATTATATGGTAACTTTATCTTTTAACTTTTGAGGAAGTACCAGACTATTTCTTGAAGTGCCTGCCAAGTAAGCACATTAAATAAGTTAAACTTTTTCTCTCTTGGTTTCTATTTTACTTTGGGATCTCAGCTTTGATATTACTGGATCAGAAAGCATTCTCCAAGTTAAGTTTCCCTCTTTCATGACCTCATGCAGACTATGATTACGTTATAATAGCACACCATGCTATTGCAATATGCAAATTGACCATTTGTTTTTGTGGCATCTCTTTGAGTGTCTTATGCACTCTTGATTACCCAAATCCTAATACATAGCAAATACATGATCAATATGAGTGAATCATAGTGTTTAAGCTCTAAGTAATTTTTACATTCCTTATATTTCTTTATATTTTTTATTTTTATAAAAAGTCGGTATTAATTTTCATATTACTTATTTAATAAGAACAAATTATATAATTTAATATATAACTATAGTTATATAATTAGGTAAAACATGTAAATTATATAATCTATTTTAAATCTCTCTACTGAGAATGTTTATATCATCAAGAACAAATTAACTTATAAAATTTTTTAAATGTATGATATTACCTATTTTATTAGGCATAGGAAAAAATACCTTAAAATTACATTTTGGGTGGTAGCATCTTTTAAGGTGTATTTTGGATATTTCAGTTTTATACAATAAAAGTGATTTGTTTTGTATCTTAAAAAATATCTTTAATTTTGAAAGTAGTATTCAATTTTCTTGGTACAGAATTCATGTTCAACAAGAAATCTCATAAACTGGATTTAGTTTCCAAAGAGGAGTGAAATTTCCCTAAACAGAAACATGAATATTGTAATCTTTGCAAAGGTAAATATAGCCCCAATATACAATAATACATTGCCATTCTGAAACTATATTTAATAAATCCATCTCTGATAGCTTGATCATCTCTGAGTGCACTAACATGACTGCGTATTCATATATGTAAAATAAAGGACCAGATTTTATGTGGTGACAACTTCAAGATATTGTTGTCATTAAGAACTCAGCCTAGAGCTGGCAGCCAATATTCCTCTATGACACATCTATTTTACTCTTCAAAACTTTAGCCAAATATATGAGATTAAAATACTTGTGGCTGACATAATCTGAATCTTTTATATTATAAAAGAATGACTTTTGAACAGAGTCAACCCCAGTGGGTAAGTCTGTGGGTGATAGTAATCTTTCAGTGTGTTCTTTAGCACAAAATGGAAAAATGGTTAAGTCATGAGCTTTGTAGCCAGACTACATATTTAGGAATTCTAGCTTTGCATCTGTAGGAACTTGGATGTATTAGCTGTCTTGTTCCTCAGGTTCCTCATTTGTTAAATGGGTGCATGAGTACCTACCTCACAGGATTCATGTGAGGATTACACACACTACTGCTTATATAATGACTGTGTGTACAGAGAACGCACTTGAAAATATTAGTTAGAATTACTGTATATATTCATTTTAGGCTGCAGCTGGATGATTTTGAATGTCTGACTGCATTTTCTTTTAATCAGTCTAAAATTTCAACATTTTACTCATTTAGGCTATCATATCCTTAAGTGGTTTAAAATTTTGAGAGTTTGTATGTTCTTCAGTGTTTTCTTTACTCATATTTTAAGCCAAGTAACCTAATGATGCATTGAAATGTAAATTGAAAATATATTGCTTTTCTTCTTTCTTTTTCTCTTTTTGGTACATGACATTAGCTAAAATATCAAATACAACAACAAACAGTTATAATATCTTTAACACTACTGAAGTTGAAACAAAATGTTTTATTACCTGTTTTGGACATACCTTCACATGTTTAGTGAATAAAGTATAATTAGAGAAAATAAAATGAATTTACTTCCTTTTTGAATTCAATGTTGAAAGCACTGTGACCTTGGATGAAACACAAGCAGCCTCTGGTAAAGTGAATAAAAGAGGTGTTGAAAGTCACCACTGGGGAATTTAAGAAAATAACTTTCACATAAATAAGTTAAGGTTATCAGGGTAGAGTTTTGTCCAATTCTCATGAGCTATTATAACTTGCACAGCTAAAGAGATAGTTACATTTATTAAAAGCCAAGTTTAGATTTTTTTTTTTGCATTTTATATTAGTGCTATGCCCTAACCATTCTTTTAATCGTTCTTTGTCAGTTGCTATTGCCTTTAAGGAGCAACAGAATTTAGTGCTCTGCAAAAAGATATGACAAATGCAGGGCAACAAAGTCAAAGCGAGAAAGAGCCTGGGCTATACCTGAGGATTCATCGGATTACCTGTACAGGAGAATGTCCTGTTAAGCTGCTTTATGTGTGTAATTTTGTGCCCCCATTCCAGAGATTCTCAACCTTGACTGCACAATAGAATCAATCGTTGGGGAGAGATAGCATGGGGAGAAATGCCAGATATAGATGATGGGGAAGAGGGCAGCAAATCACACTGCCATGTGTGTACCTATGCAACAATCTTGCATGTTCTTCACATGTACCCCAAAACCTAAAATGAAATTAAAAAAAGAATCCCAATAACCAGGTTGCACCCCAGACCATTTAAATCAGGATCTCCTGGACTGAGATCCAGGCATCCATGTTTTTTAAAACTCCCCAGATGATTTCAATGTGCAGCCAAGGTAGAGAACCATAACTCTGGAAAATTTATTCCACCTTCTTGTAAAAATACATTGGGGGCCACTTTCTATAAATTAAGTCTTTGTTACTAGTAATCATGTTACTGTTCACAACTACAGAGGTTGTGGAGATGATAGCCATCATATTTGCTTCCTTTCTTGTGACCTAGAAGCATTTCATCTCACCTGATATCTTAGAGATTACAGAAGCCAAACTCATTGGATCCTATTAGTATGTTCTTAAGTGACTTATGTGCCTTAGGCAAATAATGATTACCATAGGAAAAATGAAAAGAAGAGAGAGAGAGAGAGAGAGAGAGAGAGAGAGAGAGAGAGAGAGAGAGAGAGAGAGAATAAAGTGAGAGAAAAGAGAGAAAGAAAAAAGAAGAAAGAGATGGGGAAAAAGAAAGAGAAAAAAGGAAGAAACATTAAGTAATATCTATAACATTCAGTTATTTAAATTGTGACAAAAGAGATTTTGTAAAACAAAATAAAACGTTAACTGTAATAACTGTTTTAGTGTGGTTTGTCTCAATTTATTATGTGTTCTGAATAACACTATTGATTCTCCACAAAATAATAATAATGACTATATGTTTTTCATAAAATTCAAGAATATGGAGATAAACTTTCACATGTGGTCTTATTACCGGAAAGGAGTCCCCATCAAGACACCAAGAGAGGGTTCCTGGATCTCTCCCAAGAAAGATTTCAGAGCGAGTCCATAGAATGAAGTGAAAGCAAGTTTACTAAAAATGTAGAGGAATGACTGGGCATGGTGGCTCACATCTGTAATCCCAGCACTTTGGGAGGTCAAGGTGAGTGAATTATGAGGTCAGGAGAATGAGACCATCCTGGCCAAATATGGTGAAATACCATCTCTACTAAAAATCCAAACGTAGCTGGTCATGGGAGCAGCTGCCTGTAATCCCAGCTACTCGGGAGCATGAGAGGCAGGAGAATCACTGGAAGCCAGGAGGCAGAGGTTGCAGTGAGCTGAGCTGGGATTGTGCCACTGCACTCCAGCCTGGTGAGAGAGCTTGACTCCGTCTAAAAAAAAAAAGAAAGTGGAGGAATAAAAGAATAGCTATGTCATAGACAGAGCAAGGCATTCTCAAAAGCAAGAGGAGAAAAAATGCTTCCACCCTAGGTACAATGCTTGTTCATACATAAGATAACAAAGCAAAGTCATGGGGAGATGTGCTCTACAACCAAGGCTTGAGACAAAGGATTGTTAATCTTTCTGTAACTGTAGTCTTTAGCAAGAATCTATATTATTATATTTAAAGTGAAACATTCTTAAACTAAGTAAGTTTTTGTTCTTAAGATATCAGGACATCAGGACGTTTCCTGGGTCTGTTATTTCCTGAGTTTGTTAGGTCCTAGGTCTGTTCGGTAAACATTATTAACTTGTTCCCTTAACTGTAAATATCCTGTTGACTAAGAATGCATAGCATCCTGGGAATGTAGCCTAATAGGTCTCAGCTTCATTTCACCAAGCCCTTATTCAAGATGGTATCGCTCTTGTTCAAACACTTCTATCTTACAAAAACTTCCTCACTGTGGAGTCAGTAGAGCACCGGTTATACGCTTCTCCCAGTTCACAAAAGAGGAAATCTAATCTCAAAAACTTTCCCAAGCTTATTCAGCTAGTAAGCAGCAAAGACTGCCCTTCTGAACTGCAAACTGACCTCTTCAATCTCTTCTGTGTAATTTATTCAGGCTGTTTTACTAGCATGGCTCTCATTAGGGCTCCAAGGCCAATATCTTGCCAAAATGATTGGTCAGTTTTTTATTCCTGTCACATTTTTTCTTCCAGAAACATTTATCACAACTGATCATGCCCTTCTTGATTTTTTTTTTTTTGGTTCTTTTGATACCAGATGCTGAATCCGATGCAGCGATCCTCACATGGGGCACCAGCTGCCAAGTCTGATCAGCTGATCAGCAGACTCTGTCTGAGTGACAGATAACAGAAGTACACAGGCACGGGTGTTTTACCTGTGCGAGTGCAGCCAGGAGAAGCCCCCCTCCCCCACCCCAAGCTCACAGACCCTGAAGAGACTGGAGTTTAGCCATGGAAACCCCATATGCCAGAGAGGCTTGTATTTATTTTAGAACAGATTTAATGACAAAGGTCTAAAGCAAATACCATTAGTTGGTAATTAATATTGCTGACTCCCCCCAGTAGAGAGCAGTCCTGGGCATGAATGATCAAAGGTCAGTTTTAGGACAATATGAGTAAACAAACTATTCAGATAAACTCCTCTATATTCTCTTGTTATCCGCTCTTTGCTATTAGCTCAAGGTAAGAGGATTCGACTGTCTTTAGCCATAAATCTTTTCCCAAAGCTTTTGCAAAACCTTCTGGTCTTCCAAGAAGGTTTGTATCTTTCTCGATAACTTTTTCTATCACACTAACTGATCTACAGCGAGATCTTCTAATTGTCTTCCAAACCAAAGGCTTTGTTTTGTTTCCTCAGTTTGGCTGGCTGGTTCTCCTTTCTTTTCCCTAACTCCAGATGATGAAGCTATCCAGGCCTTGGTCTTAGACATTCTTTAATATTTCAAACGGTCTTTCCAGATGATCTTACTAGTGAGATAACTTTTAAATATCATCCATAAGACAATTCAGCCTGTATTGATATTTCAAACCCTGATGTCTCCACTGACCTTCATCTATTTATACATCCTTTCCTTTTGCAAGTCTACTGGACATTTCAAACTTCAATGCATAAATAATCCATTATGTTTTATCCTCAGATCTGCTATGCTGCTGCCCAGACTATCGTTAGAGTCATCTGGACTATAGCAGGAAACTCTTAACTCTCTCTTTGCTTCTATCCCTCCCTGGAGTTTATATTCCTACACAGAAACCAAAGTGACCTTTTAAAATTATGTTTTAGACCACAGCACTCCTTTGCTTAGTACAACTTAAGGACTTTCAAATTCCTTATCATGAGCTAAAGTCTGTGTGTAATCTGATTTCTGCCTTTTTTGTTCATCTCTTTATTCACTCAAGAAGTATTTACTATTCACTTATCCTGTGCCTCTAGGAGTCCATAATGTACCTGCTTATGTGAAACTTACATCTTGGTCAAAGAGAGCAACTAGAGGGGAAGAAGAAGATGTGTGTGTGAATAATTGAATATTCTTTAGGTTGATGGTCAGAGTAAAACTCTCTGTGTCTATGCCTGATGAATGACATTTAGGATATCTCATTTAAATGAGATCAGGGAAAGAATCTACTATCTGGAGGAAGATATTGCTGAAATTCTTTATCTCTCATACTTCATCAACATCCTTCAGATGTGGTTGCCTTTTTTCCTATACCTTTAGTACCTCAAGCTGGTTCTTGCTCTGAGGTCTTTGTACTAGTCTTTCCTTTGCTTGGAAATCTTTGCCATCAGATATTTGCATGTTTAGGTCACATCATCGTTTGGATTTCAACCAAAACTTGCTTCCTTAGATATCCCTACCCCAACAACTCTCGGTAGGTTTACATCTGCTACATGACTCTCCAGTCTCCCTACTAGGGTCTCATTAGTTGCTCTATGGCTTTATACATTACTACATGAAATGTTTTGCTTGTGTGTATTGGGGTGGGGAAAACAAGGGGATTGTTATTTACTTCCTTTTTGTCTGGCAACTTTCATGAGAGCAGAAACTTTGAAATTTATTCACTGTTACATATCCAGAGCCTAGAAGAATGCCTATACCAATGAAGGACTAGACTTGAACCTTGACCTTAAGATTCCATGTGATTCCCACTATACCAAAGTATTTTGTTGCAAATTATTACAAGCTTTCTTGTATCCCATAACCTCTACTAGCTTTGGCTATTTTTACTTATACACCTCTATGAAATTCTCATGATTGGACTCTATAACAGCAAGGAAAATGTACGATCCTCAGAAAATAGCAATTAAAATATTTTTATTTCTGTCCTCCTCTTTTAGCATGAATTAGTTCATTAGATGGAGATGAAACCAATCTTAAGCTTTAGGGGATGAAAGATCTAAGTGGGAAAACTTCATATTTGAGAGACCTGGTAGGTTGAAATGAGTCCAGCGTGGTACAAAGGCACTCAACAGATACTTAGTCCTGGCATAGTAGCTCATGTTTATAATCCCAGCACTTTGGGAGGCTGACCCAGGTGCATCACTTGAGGCTAGAAGTTTGAGACCAGCCTGGCCAACATGACGAAATCCCATCTCTACTAAAAATACAAATATTAGTGGAATGTGGTGGAACATGCCTATAGTTCCAGCTACTCAGGAGGCTGAGGCATAAAAGTCTCTTGAACCTAAGAGGGAGAGGTATGCAGTGAGCTGAGATTGTGCTACTGCACTCCGGCCTGGGCAATAGAGGGAGACTCTGTCTCAAAACAAAAACAAACAAACAAATACCTCAAATATTTATTTTTCACCTGTCATATGCCACTAGGGATTGAATAAAGCATCAATTGCCAGCTTTTAGCCCAGGAGGAAAAAAAATCAAAAGGAAACAAAAAACATTGATTCCCAAAAGACAGTGATCAGTGTTTCTTTACCCAGTCTCCACATTAGAATCTCCTGGGGTGACTTTACAATGTGCTAATGCTTGAACCTCATCTGCAGAGATTGTGGAATATGCAGGGTGGCCTCAGAGGTGGGGAATAGGGAGCTACAGTCAGGAAAAATCTCCTCCAGTAATTTTAATGTGCAGCCAACACTGAGAAGCACTGCTCTAGGAAAAAGTGGCCCACCCAAAATGAAGTGACAAAGAAAGAGAAATGGTAATTTAACTGACTGTTTACTGAAAGCATTGCTCTGAAAAGTGCTTTGAGGATTACATACAACTCTTTTTAAATTACCTTGATAAAATCAGAATGGCATATAGAATGTATGGGGTACATCACAGGAAAGCATATGAGTATCACTATCAGGAAACAGGTTTATGTACCCTAATAGGATGAGAGAGATTCTGAGCTGCTCCTCTGCAGGAGAGTAATGCTTTTTTCTCCCTGTATCCTTTCCTCAGGGCCCTGAGTTATAGCAAAAGAAAATAAAATGGAACCCTGGAGGAGCCCCATAAGAAATCCATGTGAGAAAAATACCACACTTTATAAGTGCATGCTGAGAGGGTAGGAAGAGCTGAATAATTTCTGTACCTGAGTTTTGCTGTACTTCCGACATTTCTGATCTTAGGCAATAATTATTTAGTACAATAACAAAATACCATTCAATAACTACTATTACAAATATAATGTGTTGAGAGCAGATTATTTAATGCAGCACATGTAGGTGCTTCACATACATTAACACATTTTATCTTCAAAAATATCTTTCTAAGATATTTTATCTCCATGTTTCCAGTGAAGAAACAGGCAGAGAAAAAGTAACAGAATGTGTTCAAGATCATTCAGATAATAAGTCATGGAATGCGGATCCAAAGTCAAGTTTTTTTAAAACTATAAATTAATGTTCTTTGGCAGCAGTACTCCACAGTGCTATTGTGGTGGCTCCAACACCATGTCAGATACAGGGAAAAATGCTCACTGTATCTTCCATGGTGTTGAGGAAAAATTATAACTGGCCAAAGACTCCTCAATTACCGTTCTGGCGTCAGAAATGCTCCTGAAGCCTACCAGTTCTCTTTTCTCTCCTCTCCCCATCTTTTTTCAACCAAATGACCTGATTGTCTCAGGATGCATCTTTCTTGAGAATTATAAGGAAAGGAATATGTATGCATATCTCAAAGCCAAATGCAGAGATCATAATAAACATGGGTCATATCCTGACATTAAGAAACAGAGATTAGTGATAGAGATAAAGTTCACAGCTACAGCCAGAGACAGTGAACTGCCCAGCTGGCAGCAGCCTCATCAAATGGAGTTCAAACCACCACAGAGCTTATCTTTGCCTGGGATGCTGAGAAATTTATCTAACCAGGCTCTAGGATTCCAAACTCTGGGTTAAGGAAAACTGAAACTGCAACTTCTAACATGATGATTATCAGATACTTGAAAATGAAAATGTAAAGATTATACAAAGCTAGGTAATTGCTTTCATTCCCATGCCATTTCTGGAGTCACCTGAAAGGAAATACCAATGATTCATTTTCTCTCTGTCCTACCCTTCTGAGAAAAACCTACCAATAGTCTGTAAATAATAAGAAAGGGAGAGCTGGTGGCAAAGGCTTTGAAACAAACTCCACACATATGCCATTCTTCTAACTAGATTTTGTGCTTTTTATGTGTTCAGTCAAGAATGAAAACAATATTATAAATGTTGTGCTTTCCTGACTTGACAGATGCTCATCTTGGGATGGAGTTATATACACAAATAGAAAATGAGCTGTAACAAGTTCTTTGCAGAGGATAAGTGGGTGTTTTTAGAATCCGTGATGAAAACCCACTGTAGCATGTATATATTTTTCCTTATTACACAGATTTATTCTGCAGAACTTTCCTTCCACCATTTTTACCCTCCAAATGACAATTTTCAGTATTCCTATGTTATTACTACTTACTTGGTCTAAAGCAGAAAGGATGTTTTACAGCAGCTATATGAAGTACCATTGAGAATTAAATTGCTTTTCTTTCTCCCTCATCATTGTGAATTTGGTACAGATGAAAGATGGGAGATTGGCAGTCAGGGAGTCGAAGGTTCTCTGTTATCTATGAGATGCACATGATATAGGCAGAAGCGGCCCAAGCTTCCCTATTCACAACAGCCATATGCCAGCTTAGAGCTCTGTAGGAGAGTGTGTCATTTGTAAAAGGTATGATTTCCTTAAAAAACAAAATGAAAAAGAATAGGAATTTAACAAAGCAGTCAGAGGAAAAAAAAAGTTTAGAAAATAATTTACAAAGGTGTTGTATGGGTTCCTGTTTAGCTTGAGAACGATGTGAGCCACACTCCTTTTATTTTGCTCATCTTCATCTGTGTGTCTCCTGGCCACCATGGAATTCACTGCCCATTTTTGTTGTGTCTGAACAAGCACAGTTCCTGTAACAAACTCTCTCATCAGTCATAGCCAAGTCCTGAGGCTTCCTATAAAAAGACACAGTCTGAGACTCCAGACCATCGTGGAATGTCTCCACATGCTGCTGCTTTCACTTCATCTGTTTCCGATCTGCCTGTTCTTGCCTAGGTGATTTAGCGTTCTTACTGCCTTGCACCTGGTCTCTGCCCTGCAGCTTAGCTTGATTCCAGCTTTGTTCCTGCGCAAAGCTTTTAGCTCCCTCCTTGCAGCTTGGCAGCCGGGTCTCTTCTACCCTATCCCCAGCCCTGCCTCTTGAAAACCTGGCCCAGACTCAGGCAGTTCTGACAGGACACATCACAGGCAAAATTTGTAATGGGTTTCTTTCTATCCTGCCTGAATCCTTCTCTTTCCTGTTGTTTCTCATTGATTTCAAAGAGCCTCTAATCTGCCCAGGGCTTCACCATGAGGGAGCTCACCAAATGCTTAAGTCAATCCTTTTCCTCAGCTATCCATCCTGCTGGGCTTCAAGCTGCAGCATTTACCTTTCTTTCTTCCTACTGTGAGATTTTGATGCCAGATCCACCTAGCTTGCTTTGTTAAGCATAGCTTCTCATAATGCAATATGGAATACAATTTTTATTATGATGATGAATGTGCTGATCCCACAATTACATTCTGTCTAAGTTAAATGTTTTATCTCACCAGTGCAAAGCTGCTACTACTCCTGTGATCTCTGTTTTTATTTATAGCTCCACCATTTTTCCAGACTTTCAGCCCTCGATAGCAAAAACTCCTCTAATTTCCCTGTTGCTGCCACACTAAACCTTCTTTCAAATCCTGTTGATTCTCATCCATCCCTAATTTTCTATTCCCACTACCATGGAATATTGAAAGTGCCTCCTAATTTGCCCTCCTGCTTATATACGTCTCCCTTCAAATCTGCTTATATCTTACTGCCACTTTAAGCTTTCAGAAGCTGCTGAATTTCTGCTCCTCATTTACTTGCTAAAGTAATTCCAGAAAAGGTAGTTAATTCTTTACCATTTCAGTTTCTCATATAAAATTATGATACCTCAAAATAATTACATGATTATTACTTATTTTTTAGTGCTGCATTGTGACAAAGATTCTTTGTCCAAGATTCTGACCAAGATTTAATCAGGATTCTGAACCTTCTCCTAAGCCCATCTGTGCATTTACTGGTAAAATCTAATTTTAACAAAAACCCTGCACCCTTGATTTTGGCTCACTCTCTACATCTGATCAATGATTCCTCTTCCTCCATTTCACAGGTGATGGCTGCTTACTCTGGCCTGTCTTCAGCAAGAATCCTCTTAGGTTGATTCAACTAGAATCTTCCTTGCCTCTCATATCTCCTTTTAGTAATTTTTCATACACTGAACTCCCGCCCTGTTCCTTGGCTATTAATTCTTGCTAGCCCATGCTGTATGCAAAGTTGAACCATTTTTCTCTCTTCCCTATTTCAAAAATCCCATGGTCATAGTCTCTATACCTATTGGGATGATCTGGGAGAAAGTCTCCTCTACCATGCTTTATCAAACATCAGTGCCTTTTTTTCTTCATTAATTGTCATAGAATAAAGCACAAAACTTTGTCAAAATAAAATAAAAACTTGATACCCTAATTTACTATGCCAAAAGGAAAAAAAACGTAGGCTAAAACTTGAGCTGTATGAGAAGCTGTCTTTCCTTTTGTCCCCAAGTAGATAGCTACAGATAAAAGGTTAAACATATCCACAGGTAGATACTCTATGTTCAGCTTAACTTATGCAAAGTGCCAATTTCCTTAGCATGAGACAAATACATAATTGACTCTTCCCCCACCTGCTTTTTTTCTCTTGATGACATGTGGATCACCATACCCTCCCTCTTTCCCTTCTAGCCCACTTTTCCCCTTTAAATATTAAAGCTCTTGGATTCATCTTTGGAGAGAGGCAGAGACAACAGGTTGTTCTGTGATTCAGTGGCTTTTCCTTGTGGGCATGTCCTTAGTCTTGGAAAAATAAACTTCTAAATGGATTAAGAGCTATCTGAGATACTTTTTGGTTTACAAATTGGTGACCAACGGAAAGGATTCTGAGTGGAGATGGCTCTGACATTTCACAAATCTACTGTGGGTGCTTGGTACTAGCTTAGGCTATCATTATTGTTCTATCCAATAGGATAATTTGTTAAGGTGTGGGAGCTCCCTGCTTCAGAGAATCCCTGGTTTCCCAAAATTCAGTTGATATCTAAGGTTTACTTCACTGTACAACTTTTCTGGAGTTTCAGCTTGCTTCAAACAAGAAAGGGAAGTTTAAATTTCTTCCTGCTTCTAAGATAGAGAGCAGTCTTAAGCCTGGACCACATTCATAGGTAAGAAGCTGAATTGAGATTTTGACTTGGAAATGCCCCTTAATGACTAAAACTTAAGATTGACAGCCAGCTGGTCTTAATTTCTCTTTACCATTAGAGCATTCCATAATTGTATTGTGTGGATTTGTTGCTGTTGTTGCTTCAGTCTTCTTCTCATCAGGTTTGACCAACTCTACCCAACTTGGTTAAATCCAAATGAGAATTTCAAGTTATGGGGAACAGACCTCTAAATTGGCTAAAATTCCCAACAGCTGCAAAAAAAGAAAAACAAACAAATAAACATGCACTTGGATTCTCTGTTCACTCCTTTCTTAAACTGTGGGGGTTTTTTGTTTACTTTCATTCCACTCTATTCCTCCTTTCTCTTTTGTCATCTTTGGTACCAAGCAAAAAAGAAAAAAAATTAGAGAAGACTTCTAATACACCAACCTCTTTAAAAACTCAGGATGAAGATGCCACTCATCCCCTTTTGGGGTGTTCTGCTTTCTTTGTGGAATTTCAAGAGTCATGGGTAGATTTCTCTCAGGTCTAAAGTTCAGCATTTTTGTATTGCATTAGCTGACATCTTTGGGTTTTGTGGGTACCAGAGATTACCTTATATTACGAGAAAATATGACCTTCGTGTGTGTAATCTTGGACAAGAGCTACAATGTTATGATAGTTAAGGATAGGTTACAGGAAATAGTCATTATTACAGGAGGCTACTTATTTCTTTACACATATAATTAAGAAAATTGTGCATGCTTTCTTTGCCCTGTTCCTTAAAGGGCTCCACCCAAAAGCCAGTAATCTAATAAAGCTAAATTGAAAACACCAACTATCAAACTAAGACACTTTAATAAAACCCTTTATAATGAAAATGTATATTTTTATAGGTAATCTCCATTTTGTAAGAGCATCTGTACTAGTGTGTTCTCATGCTGCTCTTAAAGACATATCTGAGACTGGGTAATTTATAAAGGAAAGAGGTTTAATTGACTCATAGTTCTGTATGGCTGGGGAGGCCTCGCTATCATGGCAGAAGGCAAAGGGGATGGAAGACAGGTCTTACATGGCAGCAGGTAAGACAGCTTGTGTAGAAGAACTCCCCTTTATGAAATTATCATATCTCATGAGACTAACATGAGAACAGCACAGGAAAGACCCATCCCCATGATTCAATTACCTCCCACCAGGTCCCTCCCATGACACATGGTAATTATGGGAGCTACAATTAAAAATGAGATTTGGGAACACAGTTAAACAATATCAGCATCTCTGTCTCCACATCTAAACCACTATGAACTGTAACTAGAGTGAAGACAATGGCTTAAGGTTTATGTAACAGATCTTTCCTTCGTTTTAATTTAATTTGAAATTAGATTGTGCCTTTGGGTTATGCATTTTCTACCTTGCTTCACCCAAGTCATGTCTTTGAAGATGCAAATTTAGGGTGTCATCTAGTCAGCAATTTTTTAGACTGTGGAACAGACAATCAATAGATTAATAGTCTAAAGTAGGGAAGGTAACATTATTGAAAACAAGCAAATGAAAAATCTTAAATGTATAAGATCTCCCTCTGTCTGGTTCTGTTTATATGTGTCATATATGTGTTATGTAGAAATAATATGAACTACCATTGTATGAAAGAGCTATAATTAATTGGCTCAAAGTAAGTGTTTATCAAACTAATAGAAGTTGGCTGAGAGGCATTTCTGTTCACATGACTTTAGTAATCTTTGGTGAGATTAATTTCATAAATTTAGTTTCAAAATTCTCTTTAGTAATTTAAAATCATGTTATGTTAAATTAAGCAATTCTAGGGTTTTCACTGAAAATTAGTAGAATAGTAGGAAGGTAATATGTGTTTTTGGTGGTTTCTAAAAGACAGGAAGATGTGGGATTTGCTTCGAAAAATGTAATTGCTTTTCTAGTTCAAAGAACCTTTTTACTGGTGTTGAGATAAAAACCACCATTCACACCCAACCATTATTTTATAAACTGATAAGTTTGAATTGATGTTTTATGGTTAGAGTTACAAAGTAAAAGCTATAAGATCTTTATTTTTATGAGTGTGTATGTATGCTTAGGTGCATTTATATGTAATTTTGTTATGCATTGTGGCCACAAGGTAAAAATTAGGTTAAAAATAAAAGCACTTGTAAATTTAGTGTATAAATTTAACTTGTATATATTTTCCATCCTTTCACTTTAAAATTTTCCTACTTTCTTAAAAAAATAAATAAATTTAGTAAATGAACACAAATACTTTTTTTGTGATGAATAAAGCATTTAGTATTGTTGTTTTAATAAAAATAGCTAACTGAGTAATGGGAGAAAAAAGGCACCAAACACATTTATTTAAACTTAAGCTTTGTACATAGGAAAATACCTGAAATTCACAGGCTATAAAAATGATTAACAGGGAAATAATGTTAAATGATGACTATCGTAGCCATTAATAATTTTAAAAAACTAGTTAGGTCAATGTAATACCATAAGTGCGTATAAATAAACTTGTCATATACTTTAGAATCTAAGATTAAATTAAACCATATTTATTAAATATCTGAGTCACTTTCAATTTTTGTTTAATTATAGAACGTTTTAAAAAAATATACACAATGCCGAGATTCTGGGGGATAAGATGGCGCCGTAGGATCAACTCAGGATTGCAGCTCCCAGTGAAAGTGCAGATGGTGAGTGGATGCCGCATTTCCAGATGGATCTTTATTGCCCACAGACCAGGAGATTCCCAGCTGTAGGAGCCCCACAGGCTGCCAGCATGGCTGTTTGGGCTGGCGTGGCTGTTTGGGCGGGGGCTGCAGCACAGCAGCACTCTGTACAAAATACACTGGTTTGGTTGCCCTGTTAAACCGGCCATTGGAGATTCTGGAAGGCAGATTAGGACATTCATCTGATTAAATGGGAATTAAACAGAAAACCAGGCCAGGAGATTTCTGGGCAGCAATGTTGTTCCAGCCGGCGCAGTGGGTCGCTGCATGGGAAATCACACAGATCCTGGTGCCCTTTCAGCAGGCGACTGGAACACGTGGGAGAGAGTCAACCATTCAACTTAAAAAAAAAAAAGGGCTCTGAGGCAGGGAGCCAGGTGTTGAGGCT
>CAUYOR010010563.1:0-17835 GCA_963573925.1 Callimico goeldii
CTCTGGTTTTTTTTTTTTTTGTTTGTTTTGTGGGTGTTTTTTTTTTTTTTTTTTTTTTTTTTTGCTGAACAGAAGCTCTTTAGTTTGAGTCTCATTTGTCAATTTTTTATTTTGTTGTAGTTGCTTTTCATGTCTTTGTCATGAAATCTTTGCCAGGTCTCGTGTCCAGAATAGTAATTCCTAGGTTATCGTCCAGGGTTTTTATACTTCTTGGTTTTACATTTAAGTTTTTAAAATCCATCTTCAGTTGATTTTTTTAATATTGTGTAAGGAAGTGGTCCAGTTTTAATCTTTTGCATATGGCTAAGTTATTCCAGTACCATTTATTTAATAGGGAGTCTTTCCCCATTGCTTGTTTTTGTCAGTTTTGTCAAAGATCAGATGGTTGTAGGTGTGTGGCCTTATTTCTGGGCTCTACTCTGTTCCATTGGTCTGTGTGTCTGCTTTTGTACTAGTACCATGCTGTTTTGGTTACTGTGGCCTTGTAGTATAGCTTGAAGTCAGGTAATGTGATGCTTCCAGCTTTGCATAGGATTGCCTTGGCTATTTGGGCTTTTTTTGGTTCCGTGTAAATTTTAAAATAGTTTCTTTTCCTCATTCTCTGAAGAATATTGTTGATAGTTGGATAGCAATACCGTTGAATATATTTCCATTTGTTTGAATCATCTGATTTCTTTGAGCAGTGTTTCTTAATTCTCATTGGGGAGATCTTTCACCTCCCTGATTTGATGGTATTTTATTCTTTTTGTGGCTAATGTGAATGGGATCGTTTTCTTGATTTGGCTCTCAGCTTGGATGCTGTTGGTATGTAGGAATGTTACTGATTCTTGTACATTGATTTTTGTATCCTAAAACTTTACTGAAGTTGTTTATCAGATCAGGAAGCTTTTGGGCAAACACTATGGAATTTTCTAGGTCGAAAATCATATCATCTGCAAATAGGGATAATTCAACTTCCTCTTACTTGAATGATTTTTATTTCTTTCTCTTGTCTGGTTGCTCTGGCCTGGACTTCCAGTATATGTTGAATTGAAGTTGTGTGTGTGGGTGTGTCTCTTTCAGGTTTCGGTATCAGGGTGATGCTGGCCTCAGAGAATGAGTTAGGAAGGTGTCCCTCCACCTCAGTATTTAAAAATAGTTTCAGTAGAAATAGTATCAGCTCTTATTTATACATCTGGTGGAATTTGGTCCTGTGCATTTCTTGATTTTTAGGCTTTTTATTATTGATTCAATTTCAGAACTTGTTATTAATCTGTTCAGGGATTCAAATTCTTCCTAGTTCACTCTTGGGAAGAATGTATGTGTCCAGGACTTAATTATTTCTTCTAGATTTTCTAGTTTGTCTGTATAGAGGTGTTCATAGTAATCTGAGTTTTTTGTATTTCTTTGGGATTAGTGGCATTGCCCCCTTTCTCATTTCTAGTTGTGTTTATTTGGATCTTCTCTTTTTTTCTGTATTAGTCTAGGTAACAACTCTTATTAATTTTTTTCAGAGAACCAACCCTGGATTTGTTGATCTTTTGGGTTTTGTTTTGTGTTTTTTTTCATCTCCATTTCCTTCAGTTCAGCTCTGATTCTGGCTATTTCTTCTGGTAGCTTTGGGTTCAATTTGCTCTTGGTTCTCTAGTTCCTCTAGCTGTGATAATAGGTTGTTAATTTGAGATTTTTGTAAGTTTTTGATGTGGGTGCCTAGTGCTATAAACTTCCCTCTTTACACTGCTTTAGCTGTATCCCAGAAATTCTGGTATGTTGTATCTTTGTTCTCATTAGTTTCAAAGATCTTCTTAATTTCTGTCTTAATTTCATTATTTGCCCAAAAGTCATTCAGGAGCAGGTTGTTCCATGTAATTGTTTTGGTTTTGAGTGCAGTATTGATTTCTATTTTTATTGCACCATGGTGTGAGAGTGTGGTTGGTGTAATTTCAGTTTTTTTTTTTTTAATTTTCTGAAGATTATTTTATGTCTGATTGGTCAATTTTAGAGTATATGCCATGTGGCAATGAAAAGAATATATATTCTATTGCTTTTGGGTAGAGAGTTCTATATATGTCTATTAGGTCCATTTGGTCAAGTGTCTAGTTCAAGTCCTGAATCTCTGTTTTCTGCCTCAGTGATCTGTATAATACTGGCAGTGGGGTATTGAAGTCTCTTAACTATTATTGTGTGTTTATCTAAGTATCTTCTTAGGCCTCTGGGAACTTACTTTGTGAATCTGGGTGCTCCTGTGTTAGGTGCATACGTATTTAGGATAGTTAGATGTTCTTGTTGATTTGAGCCCATTATTATTATGTAATGTCTTTCTTTGTTATCTTTGTTGGTTTAAAGTCTGTTTTGTCTAAAATTTAAATAGCAAGACTTGCTTTTTTCTCATTTCTGTTTGCTTGCTAGATTTTTCTCCATGCTTTTGATTTGAGCCTATGTGTGTAATGCATGTGAGCTAGGTCTCTTGAAGACAGCATATGATTGGGTCTTGCTTTTTTTTTTGAGACGGAGTTTCGCTCTTATTACCCAGGCTGGAGTGCAATGGCGCAATTTCGGCTCACTGCAAGCTCTGTCTCCTGGGTTCAGGCAATTCTCCTGCCTCAGCCTCCTGAGTAGCTGGGATTACAGGCACGCGCCACCATGCCCAGCTAATTTTTTGTATTTTTAGTAGAGACGGGGTTTCACCATGTTGACCAGGATGGTCTCAATCTGTTGACCTCGTGATTCACCTGCCTCGGTCTCCCACAGTGCTGGGATTACAGGCTTCAATAATCTTTAAAACATTTACATATTCTAAAACATTATGTGTAGTCATATTAGTTTATTTAAACTGGTGGGTCCAGAGGTTCCCATTCTGTCAAGAACATTTGAAAATGGAAAATATTTAATTTTAATATATTATGTCAAGGAATCAATGCCCACTGTGAGATGTTTTTGCACAATGGTACCACATTGATAGAGGATGCAGGCAAAAATGATACTATTTTCATGATTAAAGGAAGGCATAGGGGCCAGGCACAGCGGCTCACACCTGTAATCCCAGCACTTTGGGAAGTCAAGGTGGGTGGACCGCCTGCGGTCAGGAGTTTTGATACCAACCTGGCCATCATGGTGAAACCCCATCTCTACTAAAAATATAAAAATTAGCTGGGCATGGTGGTGGGCACCTGTAATCCCAGCTACTTGGGAAGCTGAGGAGGGAGAATCACCTGAACCCAGGAGGTGGAGGTTGCAGTTAGTTGACATTTTTAAAAAAAGGAAGGCTTAATTGTTTTATGTATAGTAACTCTCAAAGATAATTAGGGTTATCAAATTTACATGTTGTGGTATCCCTGGTATTATTCTCATTTGATCCCTGTATTGATTAAGGATGTGGATGTTTCTCAGTTGATGCATTTCAACAGATGCTGAAGTTAATTCACAACCTATTTTGTAGAGGCGTAACTCAATCTCCACTCATGTTTTTTCATATATGATCTTTATAGATGTAAACTTTGGCTTTCAAAAAAAAAAAGCACCCAGAGCAAAAATACTAAGCCTTATCTGTATTAGTCTGTCCTCACTCTTCTACAAATAACTACCCATGACTGGGTAATTTACGAAGAAAAGAGGTTTCATTGACTCACAGTTCCACAGGCTTAACAGGAAGCCTGACTGGGAGGCCTCGGGAAACTGACAATTATGGTGGAAGGTGAACAGAAAGTAAGCACCTTCTTCACACAGTGGCAGAAGAGACAGAGGGAGTGAAGTAGGGGAGCTCTAGACACTTTCCAACAACCAGCTCCTGTGAGAACTCCATCACGAAAACAGCTAGCGGGAAGTCCACCTGCCTGATTCAGTCACCTCCTGCCAGGTCCCTCCTTCAACACCAGGAATTACAATTCCTCACGAGATTTGGGTGGGGACACAGAGCCAAACCGTATCATTACCCATGTGCAATATCTGTAAATCCCCCTAAGTAACACCTGCTTTTCTGTAGAGGACAGAATGCAGCCTCAACAAAGGCCAAAGATAATAAAACTGTTATTGTGATAAAAATAGAAGAACTTGGAGAAAGGAAGCAGGGGTGCATGACAGGTTGGCTGGTGGCTCAGTGCCGACGCCTGAGTTAGAGCAGCTGGAGGCTCGCTTCCTTCCCTTCCTCACCCTCCCTGCCTTTTTTGCAGCCTCTGCTTTGCTTTTACAAGCAGACCCCGGCTGGCTCTTTCCTATTAAAAAGAACAGTGTGGGAAGGCCTGAAACTTCAGACATCTCAGAGAAACAAAGAAGGTCAAACCAAGTCTCCTTATTAGTTGTTATAGCAACAAAGAAAATATTGCAGGGGTGCTGAAAATGCCACCTGGAAACCCACTTCTGGAGCTGCAATTACAGCACATCTCCCCTTCCTGTGTGTTAACCCACGCACGGAATCGCGTTTTGTACCTGTGTGCCAGAATTCTGCATCTCCTGACGAGGGAAACATTTCAGGCAGCCAACTTGAATGGAGTCACTGGCTTGGCTCTACGACCTGACTTTTCACAGGTGACTTGGATAAGAGCACAATGCTGATTGCCTCCAGATGCCAAGTCTTACCTGATAGATACTCTCTGCATTTGTCTTCTCAAGCTTTCTTAAAATGAGATGTTCTACCATTTACTACACACACTGGAATTACCTAGAGACCCTGATTGAAAATGTAAATTTACGGACTCCACCCTAGATCAAGTGAATGAGTGTCTTTGTCAACATATAAGAACTGCTAGCTCAGAGAGGGGAGTGTGGGTGATGGTACTTTATTTAGTGCAGGTCCAGGCAAAAGATGATCACTTAGTCCTGCCTCGGCTGAATCAAATCACAACAGATTGATCCAGTGAGTTTGCAATGAAATCAGCCAACTGTTGACTTTCATGAGAAGATGGGCAGCCTTACCTTCATCCAGTATTTAACCCACAGAATTTAAAAGCTGAATATGAAAGGGAAATTTCAAGTTTGCTGTCTTAATGGAATCTGAACATCAATATATTTTTTCTTGCACCAAGTGAAAGATTTTGTTAATATAGTTTATATAGTCTCTCTCCCTCTCAAAAGTCAAGATTGTCCCAAGAAGAAATAGTAAAATGTCTCTTCATACAAACTTATGTTCTTGTTAGTTTTTCTGTTTCCTGAGCAACTGGCTTACAAATTGAGTCTCTGCATCAGGCACGGTGAAGGCAAACACGTTTCTCCCGTATACTTCCCGGCACACCCATAGAGCTGTTAAATAAGTACTTGGAAAATGAAGGAATAAATTTCAGAAACTCAGGTAGTCTTACTTGAGAGCATTTTAATCACCGCTGCAATATTCTGCCTTAAACTGGGTAGAATATATTTTTAACAGAGTTAAAGATGCAAAGAGAAATATGAGATTGACTTCCCTACCCCCATCCTTACCTCCCACCAAAGGAAAAATGTTACTTTCTCCAATATATTTATAAAATTAAAGATATTTTATATAATTAAAACAGAAATATCATAGTTTAGTCTCCAGATCCCAGTTTATTTGCAAGTTGCCATGAATGCTTTAGAATTTTGTTTGCATTAGTAAAAATCCACCAGAGCTTTGAAAAACGTTCTCACACTATGTTCACTACTTGAGGTAGGGATTTAGAAAAATATCAGAATCACTCCAAATCATAATTCCTCTTATTTAAGGCTTAATATTAACGTATTTAAATTTCTTGTGTTTTCTACCTGAAACTGTGAAAATAATCTAAGATCGTATTTGAGGTTTTTATTTTAAAGCAGGGGATCTAGAAATGAGTCAAGTCTAGCCCTGGTGTTTGTGAATAGAGTTAATTGAAACAGTCATGACTATTTGTTAATGTATATTATGTATGCTTATGTATGTTAAAAGCAGGCTGGGCATGCTGGCTCATGCCTGTAATCCCAGCATTTTGGGAGGCCAAGGCAGGCAGATCACTTGAGGTCACCAGCTCAGCCAACATGGTAAAACTCTCTCTCTACCGAAAAGAAACACACACAGAACTAGCCAGGCATGGGGGTGGGTGCCTCTAATCCCAGCTACTCAGGAGGCTGAGGCAGGAAAATTGCTTGAACTTGGGAAGTGGAAGTTGCAGTGAGCTGAGATCATGCCATTGCACTCCAGCCTAGGTGACAGAGTGAGAACCATCTAAAAAAAAATTAAACACCACACACACACACACACACACACACACACACACAGAGAGAGAGAGAGAGAAAACAGTCTATGGTTGTTTTTGCACTAGAAGGCAACAGAGACCATATGATGCAGAAAGCTTAAAATATCTGCATTCCAACTTTTTACAGAAGAAGTTTGCTTTCCCCTGAGGAAGCTTGCCTTAGGGAGTTACAGAGCTGACTCAGGAATCAGATCACCTGGGTTCAAATATTAATCAATCATTAGTAGGTAAAAGATCTTGGACATATTAATTACATAATTTAGATTCCTTGTGCCTCAATTTCCCATGTGTAATAGGAAGATAAGTATACTTACCTCATGGAGCTATTGAGGCAACTAAGATAACACCACGAGAGCACTTAGAATTGTGCCCAGCAATAAAGAAAACTGATAGTGAAACCTAATCAAATGCTCTTTTCTGAATGTTTCTTAAAGATCCTAAAAGAGGTTCTCACTTATAGTTACCCACATTCAGCAACATTTCTTTGCACACTCATCAGCTTGAGGCTTGCTTCAGTAATTTGAATTTCATTAAAATTATAATTATTTCTTTAATCCAATTTCCTTTATCTACTTCTTCAACTTAATCCCCCCATTGGCTGCCAAAGCCCTGGGGATTATGGAGAATCTCTTCAGAGACAGTATTAGAAGAGAAAGAAAATAAAACAAGAACAAAATAAACTCAGGAAAATGAACAGTGAGGTAATTATCAAATGTGCATGGAAAACCAAATTTTTTAAAAAACAAAAATGAAGACCCCTGAGAGAAGTAGGATCAGCTAAAATTGTGTGAAGAGCAGCTTCAGAGAACCCAGAGAGAACACAAATGCATTTCGGGGAAGCCATTAGCACTAAACAATTTATACACACCTAATCTACTAATTAATTGTTACTTGAATTCAATCCTTTCCCCAATATTTCTCAACCCCTTAAAAAATACATCCTGACCAGCAGTGTCCTTGGAAATCCTGGCTAACTCAGATTTATAAAACTATGCACTGGTTATCTGAAATTCAATTTTAACTGGGTATCCCGTATTTTATTTGGCAAAGAGTAGTGAACCAGGCAGGTGCAATCCCTGCTTGCTCCGAAGCTTTAGAGGAACTCTAACTTTAGGTGCTCACAAAATTCAATTCACATCCAGCACTGACCTTCTCTTTACAAGTTCATGGCCACTGCGGGCCCATTTAGCAGGTGTCACAGTATGGTATTTAAAACTTTATTTTCTTGTGGTACTATTCTGGAATTAAGGTCTTTGGCAATAAGGACTGTGTCTTTTTATCTCCACATCCCTGGACTCCAGTACAGTGCCTGAAACCCACAGAGGCTCAAAGCAGCCCACCTGAATGAGTGAGCAAATGCATGAATGATTGAATTCATATTAAACACAATACACAACACACTCACAGCTCACATGTAAAATGTCCACACATCCTTCAGAAATACCTAGGATAGAGAAAAACATGTTACCAGAATCCAAAGACCATATGGGTGAAGAATGATCTTTTATTTTCAAATGTTTTATGAAGATACTTCAAACAAAATAAAGGCTTTTAAAAAAGGGGGTAAGAGGGTGAAGAAAACATAAGAGAGAGAAACTGTAACCCTGTAAACAATCCTTTCGGGTTCTTTGAAAGAATAGTCTTAAACAGAACAGGAAAGAGTGAGTCAAAGCACTGATTTAACTAATTGGTAATATAATCAAATATAATTTCCAGTAGTTAATCAGAACCACAGTATTCATAACTGAGGAATAGAGTGTAAACAAATAACAAATAATTAAAAGCCACTTTATTGTCAGTACTGACTCTTATACAACTGAAATACTTGGAAGGAAAATCACAAGAATCCACTAAAGGACAGATTCAGAGAAGTGCAAGGGACAAGGTACCTACGATAGAAAATCATTTCATGACATTGACTTCTTGCTGTCCAGCTGTGAAAGAGGGAACACAAAGTCAATATCTACAGAGCATGTTTCAATTACACTAAGAATTTAAAAAAGAAAAAGAAAACAAAGAAAACTGTTGTATTGCAGAGTTTCCCAATGACCACACAATTAGCCAGAACTTTAAGCTTCTTTTCTTCTTTGTCACTTCCCTTGCCGTCATTCTGTGACCTCCTGGGTGGATCTGCCGCTGACACATCACAACTGTGTTAACAATTCTTGGCAGTTACTGTCAGTGCTCAGATCTGTAGGCTGGAAAAGTCTCTGTTCGATGAAGCTTCAGAGGGCTGGCAACATCTTTTCCAAAAAAAATTTAAAAGCAACAGTTACATTTCAGGAAAGTCCACAATCAAATTAGCTGGTAACAACTTTCTCTCTAACAGAAATAAGTACATGTACCTAAGGCAGAATTTTTTCCAAAGGCCACTCACAATGATATGTAAATGAGTCACAGAGATCGCATGATTTGCATATTATTTGCATGTGGCCTTTGGGCTGAGCTATGATCAGTCCATTACCATTTATTTTTTCCCTAATTTTTCATCTGCATCAACCCGTATATCTAGGGTATTTAGGAGAGATGAGATAGAAATGGGACTATGGAAACTTTTAGCTTGAATATACTCTTTGGAGACCTGAGCAGGAATAAAACAGTCTTAGGCTTACACTTTGGTAATCCTGTAAATGTTAAGGAGAACTTCCTAAGATTCATTGAGCCCTTATTATTTCAGGTTCAGATTTCAGGCCAGACTTTAAAAAGTCAAGAAGGCAACACAAAACACCCCTATTAGCCCCCTGTGTGACATATTGATAATGTAGGAGCTGTCAAGCATTTTCTAGAAAGAGCCAGACACTAAACATTTTACATTTTGCAGACCACATAGGCTCACTGCTGCTACTCAACTCTGCTGCCTGTAGCACAAAATCAGCTATAGTTAATACGTAATGAATGGGCGAGGACGTCCTAATAGTGCTTTATTAATGAAAACAGACAGCAGGCTGGATTTGGCTCACAAGCCATAGTTTGCCAATCCCTGTAGACACACGCCATGATTAATACAAACTAAAGGTTCTACTGCCATCTGCTGGCCAAGGGTTACCACAAGCAAAGAAATTTACCTGGCTAGATTAAAAACTCAGGACTCAGCAAACAAAGCCTTCGTAACAGACTTCGACAGCCTTGGTGAGTAAATGTGTGGATGAAGCAGGCACAAAAAACAGGACTGAAGCCAGTGGAGCATGTCTTCCCCACCCACACACATTCAAAACAATGTTATTTTTATAGTTTGGTTTTTTTTTTTTCCCCTACCCAGGCTGGAGTGCAGTGGCATGATCTCACTCACTGCAGCCTCCACCTCTTGGGCTCAGGTGATCCTCCCACCTCAGCCTCCCAAGTAACTGGGACAGATGTGTGCCACCACACATGACTCATTTTTGTGTTTTTCATACAGATGGGATTTCGTCATGTTGCCCAGGCTGGTCTCAAACTCCTGGGCTCAAGTGATCGGCCTTGGCCTCCCAAAGTTCTGAGATGACAAGCATGAGCCACCGCACTTTGGCAAAGTTGTTTTTAAACATGGAACCAAGCAAAAATGTTTACGGTGGCATGTGGCCCTTCAGCCTTGAATTTACACACTATCATTTTATCACAAGCAGCCCTGACCTCAGTTCAAGTCCCATTCGATCTTCCTCCCAGAAGCATGAACTGAGACAAGGAAGAACATCACTCTGACTCATTTTCCACTCCTAGGGAATGGGGAGAAAACACTTGTTTCCCCCTCTCACAGTACTGTTGAAGAATAAAGGAAATAGACATGGCTTCATGAGCTGTACCGTCTCAAATAGATTACTATGCTCACAACACCAAAACAGAGGCAAGCGCAAAAGAACGTCTTAGATGCAGATATTTGCAAGACTCAAATCTGGACCAAAGGAAAATGATAAAACCTATCATATGGTTGCTAGCACACAATACCAGTGATAACTATTAGCTAAGTCTTGAATATTAAATATCCCAAATAATTAGAAATCATTTCTCCTAAACTCCCAACCGGTTTGAACACCTATTCTATTCTCTTTACCACACACAGACACAGGCACACATCATTATGCAGAAAAATTGCATTAATGAGTTTGAGTACTATAAATAAAAATCCAAGAATATCTTTATTACAGTTTATCAAAATCTCCGGGGAGCAGAGAGCATATAAATATTGTTAGTGCAGAATCCACATTTTTAGTCAACTGCACAGAAAAATGACTGACAGCATTCACTTGAGGTCAAGTCAAAACGAAAACCCTTACAGCTTCTATCCTGAGGGCTGAGTCTTTCCTGCATGGTTTGATTGCTGTGTTTAGTATGAGGCCAGTAAATGGAACTAAAGGCTTCCCAATGCTTTTCACATGGTTTCAGTTCACACAAAAGTCACAACTTGGTAATGACCTGCAGACCACATCTGGGCCCAGACCTGTTCTCTGGCCTGCACAGGCTCATAAGACATTTGGAATTGCTTATTAATATTTAAATAGCTGCTGACTGTCCATAAAGATGTCAATTTCCCTGTACTCCTGGAAAACTGGAAGGCAAAACTAACCCCACATTCTGCTAAGCATGACCAGCTACAGAGAGCAGACTGCCTGGTGTCCCTGACATCCACCAGGGACCCTGCCCGCCTATACCTGCCCCGTTTACTCATTTGCATAGCCTGCCAGGAGGCTGTAGACATGGGCGTTTGAGACCTTTTACATTTGCTTGGATCTGAACCTATTACTTCCCTCTTAACTTCTGCACATATGAGGTTTGCGGCTGTGTTAGAATTAATATTGAAAAAAACAATGTGAACTTCTCCAAAGTAGCCCCTTGCTCCAAGAATCTATCTTCTTTAAAGTAAATATGTCAATTGCACAGGTTGGAATGGATCCTCTGGAGGCATTCTGATCTCAGGGAAACTGCATTTGAATCACCCATGGGGGCATGGTGATTTACTCCCACAGGTAAGATCAGATGATGAAGGCAATAGCCCTGGATTAGATGTCAGAGCACTGAGGTGCTAACACCAGAGCCTACATCCACCAACCACGTGGCCTTGAGAAGACCTAAACCTCCAAAGGTCTCCATTTCTTCAGTCATCGAAATGGAGAAGAGAGTCCCATTCTCACCAACTCCAGTGGTTGTCAGGAAAGCCACACAATGCTACACGGAAGATGCCTGGTTTAGTGACACCACTGTTGAGTGCCACACTTTGATTTCCTCAGTTTATCTGAAGTCCGATCAATGATATAGAGGCCCGGTTTTTCTTGTTTTTGTTTTGAAACAAGTGATACCACCTTCCAAGGCAATTCCAGCAGAAGAGTT
Source organism: Callimico goeldii (assembly GCA_963573925.1). Taxonomy (NCBI): domain Eukaryota; kingdom Metazoa; phylum Chordata; class Mammalia; order Primates; family Cebidae; genus Callimico; species Callimico goeldii. The sequence continues at coordinate 11,463 of CAUYOR010010563.1, forward strand.
CTGAAAATACTGGAGCAATGGAGCACTTTGGCATCAGGGTAAAGATAGCTGGGATGAAAACTTTGAGAGGGAAGTGAGAGTGTTAGAGGAACACTGCACTGAAGCCAGACACTCCTGTGCTCACGTGCAGTGGCCTTGGGGCTAGTCTCCCACTTCCTCTCCTGTCCTCTTGCAATCCCTCGAATGAAAACATCAATTACATCTGACACTACCATGCTGAGGACCCTCCAAGGCTTCCCCTTACACTTAGAATAAGCAAGCCTTGATAACCTATAATCACCACCCCAGCTGTCTCTTGATACCCCTTAGGCACCAGCGACACTGGCTTCTTCCTGATCTTTGAATGCCCGCAGCTCATTTCTGACTCAAGGCCTTTGCATTTCCTGACCTCTATATGGAGAATGTCTTCCCCTGGCTCTCGGTATGGCTGCCTCTTCTGGACTTAAGGTCTTGGGGTGATCCAGGGTCTTCCACTGACTACCCCATCTCAGGAAGTCTCTTGTCAGTGTCTTCGCAAAACCAACAGCTCTGCCTCACTTTCTTCATCATAAAAAGTTTTGTTTCCACTGTTCCATATGCCAAATCTGAAATTAACTATGTCCGCTTGATTATGGATTGTGACTCTCCATTAGATTATAAACTCCCAGTGGGGAGCAACGTGCCTGCCTAGGAGCCCCAGGTACGTCTGTCATCTACCACAGCGCTTGGCCTACATGAGATGCTCAATAAACATTTACTGAGTAAACAAAGAATGGATGGATGGATGAATGAATGAGGAATAAAAACCTTAAAATCTTTGCTGCCTACTAGATAGGTAATCTTGGATGCACGACTAACCCTTCAAATTCTCAGTTTTCTAACAGCAAATGAGAATAAATTACTCTATCAGGCAGCTGTTTTGGGATCTAAATGAGATTATGTATGTTAGGTTCCAGTGGAAAATCAGCACACAGTAGGTCCTCAGAAAGAGTAGCTTTTAGAAAGACCCCATTGAATATGACTCGTCTCCCTTGGAAGGATGAAATCTGAGATTTCAGCACTGCAATGGTGGTATGTGAACATTTCTTCATATAACAAGAGGGAGAAGAGGTTTTGATCCAAACAAATGTGCAGAGCTTTGGTTTAAACAAGTTTCAAGGGGTTTTCTACAGCAGGACATCTCAGAGCCCGCAAAATACTGATTCATATTCTGACCCTCCACGAGAATTTAAAATGTAGCTTCCCCAACTCATCTGACCACAGTACTTTTCTCAGGGGGAAGGTGCTATCTACCAGAGTCAGCTTTTCACAGAACACAATTTGGGAATATAGCTACGGTTGTAATTGCTGTTATTTTATCTAATGAATTCCTAAAAGAATCCAGTGCACAGTGTTCAACATAAACTTGTTCAATGCTTCTGTAAGTTTCTTCCATAGTTTTCTTTCTTTTTTTAATTTTTTATTTTTTGAGACAGAGTTTCACTCTTGTCACCCAGGCAGGAGTGCAGTGGCATGATCTCAGCTCACTGCAACCTCTGACTCCTGGGTGCAAGACATTCTCCCCCCTCAGCCTTCTGAGTTGCCGGAATTACAGGCATGCACCACCATGCCCTGCTAATTTTTGTATTTTTAGCCAAGACGGGGTTTCACCATGTTGGCCAGGCTGGTCTGGAACTCCTGATCTCAGGTGATCTAGCCACCTCAGCCTCCCAAAGTGCTGGGGTTACAGATGTGACCAACCATGCCTGGCCAGTTTTCATTATAAACTTACTTCCAATATTGATTTTGTATCTCCATAATCACAGAAGAGAATTTCTATGAAAATTTTAAAATGAAGTGGGAAAAGCCGTGAAGGTAGATTAAGAATATCTTGTGTTGTACCTATCAAAACCAGCACCTCCCTTTCCCCACCAAAAAACGGTAAGAAAATGATGAATTGCCCCTCCTCACAGTTTCCATGCAGACCCCTTGAAGAGGGAGGGTCCTAGGGAGCCCCACCTTGTCCTGTACCATCAATAAAGTCCCCTGTGCTCAGGCAAAAAAAAAGAAAATGATAATTCCCAAATCAACCAGCAGGTGGCTCTCAAAGATTAAATTTGGGGAGAAAATGGCGTTTATTCTCAAACCAATTTGGTAAATTCCTCCATAAGGGTCTGTATCATTTCCAACACTAACCTCCAAATTTGCCAGAAAAAAAAAAGTCAGCTTGAAATGTATTAATGTAGGTGAATTGGCCAGAGGAATTACAACCCATAATCGCCAGTAAAACAAAAAGAAATTAAAGGCTCTGTAAATTCGTTATACAGCACACACCAGGCCACCAAGTCATTAACTTTTCTCGGTCTTATTTTCTTTTTCTAAGGAGGATGAAAAAGAGGAAACAGGGAAGGTAGGTAGTATAGGTAGAAGAATAAGACGTTTTCAAAAAACTTTACTTGTCATATAAATAGCCACCCATAATAAGCGAGATAATTTTAGGTATTCTGTGAACATCTTTTACATCTTCAATACTTACTGTTTATTTTCTGGTCGATTAAAAAGCATAACTAGCTGGTGCAGTGGCTGATACCTAGAATTCCAGCACTTTGGGAGGCCAAGGCAGGAGGATTGCTTGCACCCAGAAGTTTGAGACCAGCCTGGGAAACATAGCAAGAGTCCCTCTCTACTAAAAATAAAAAATAATAAATTAGCTGGGCCTGATGGCATACACTTGTAGTCCCAGCTATTCAGTAGGCTGAGGCAGGAGGACCACTGGTGCCCAGGAGGTTGAGGCTGCAGTGAGCCATGATCGCACCACTGCACTCCAGCCTAGGCAAAGAGCCAGACCCTATCTCAACAATGACAAAAAGTATAACCAGAGGATATAACAGTATTAAGATAGTAAAATATGCTTTTTTTAAAAGGTATATTAAGATAGAAGGGAGTAAAGCTGAGTAACAATCTGGTACGTATATGACAAAAACTGTCACGATATAACTCAAATATTGCAAACATTTTTAAAGTTTAAATGGGAATCAGTGGTATTTGTGACAACCCGATCTAACCCACTCTGTCTGCAGAGGTATCTTGGAAGGTAAGCTTATTTGTGAATTACTAATTTAGTCATTTGCTTGGCTGCTCATACAGGAACTCAGAATCTATTTTTGCGGCATCTGCTATGTGCCATGCTCTCTGGTAGTGAACGGAGCACAGTCTCCGTTGTGCTCTGTTCTAAACTAAAATGAAAACTAAAATGCAAATACCCCCAGTGCCTTCTTAACATTATGCCTTCTTTCACCAGACACTAATGGAAGGCATGGAAGGCACCGGGAGAAGATGATAAAGACAGAAGAGGCGCAGCTCTCCTGCCCTCCTGGATGTTATTGCTTCCTGGGAGAGCTGACCATGAGTCAAGGGGCCACATAATTAAATGTGAAATGAAAACTGGTCATCATCTGTATCTTATGAGTGCACGTAATCAGAGACGTCCACATGAGTTACAATAAAGTCCGGAGGGCTTCCTTGGAGTCTGAGGGGCGCAGGAGATTAAACCTGGAGGTGAGCAGGAGTCAGCTACGATAAGGGACGGGCACAGCATACAGGAGAAGCTTCCTGGGGAAGAAAGGACTAACAGCAGACTGAGAAAAAGGCTGTTGTGCCCAGGGTTCAGAGTGGGCATGGAGGACTGAGGTAGCAGTCTTCTGTGGTCATTCATTCATTCTCGCATTCATTTATTCGGCAAATTTCTGCATGTAAACTACAGGTAGTCTAGCGCATGCTATTTCAAGTTTGGTGATCTTGCACCTCATCATTAAAAAGGTTTTTCTGCAAGTGTCCCCCACATAGGTTTGTTTGCTTGTTTATAAATTATATGTGCATAAGCCATTGTTTGTATTACAAAATACAAAAAAAATGTTTGAAAGGATAGGAGAAGGTGAAAATAAAAATTTTTTCTTTCTTTTTCTTTTTTTTTTTTGAAACGGAGTTTCTCCCTCATTGCCCAGGCTGGAGTACAATGGCATGATTCCAGCTCACTGCAACTTCCGCTTCCTGGGTTCAAGTGATTCTCCTGACAGCCTCTCGAGTAGCTGGGATTACAGGTGCATGTTACCACACCTGGCCAAATATTGTATTTTTTTTAGTAGAGACAGGGTTTCGCCATGTTTGCCAGGCTGGTCTAGAAATCCTGACCTCAGGGGATCCCTGCCTTGGCCTCCCCAAGTGCTGGGATTACAAGCATGAGCCACCGCGCCCGGCCAGCAGAAATAGGATTTTTCATTGTTCCTGTTATCCCTGCCATGGGCTGTTGTGTATCATGCTTCAGAAACCACTTCTCTAGAAGCAGGGCTTATCAGGATTTGCTTAAAATCATCCAGCAAATCTGAAGCCATGACTTCTGGCCTCAGTTCAGGAATGGGGTCCACCCAAACACTGGCTCCTAAACCTGAGCTCTCAGGAGAATCACCTGGAGGGCTTGTTCAAATACAGGTGGCCTGGCCCTACCCTCGGAGCTCCAGACTCAGTAGGTCTGCGGAAGGGCATAAAAATTTGAGAATTCAAGAAATGCTGATGCATCAGTCCACTAAGTCACTTCTTGAAGCCTGGTCCCTGGCCCCTACCAGGACCCGGTGTAAGGTCTGTTAAAAGTGCAGATCGCTCAGCCACATCCTATGCCTTAAAATCTAGAGTCTCTGGGGATGAAACTCAAGAATCTACATTTTAAATGACTTCCCCCAGGACACTGTGAGAGATGCAAATATCTGAGAAGTATGGCTCTAGAAAGATTAAGTGCCGCATGTTGTGAGGACTTGATGGGGGTCCTACCTTTGAAGGAAGGGCACTGACCAGCTGGCATGCAGCAGCTGGGAGTTCAGCTGAGCCCTCTCCCCAGAACCGCCAGGCCTGGCCCACACCCCAGATACAGGCAGCCCTGCACTCACCTTGCAGGCGGTAGAGCTGGCCCGTGCTGTGCTGCCGTGTGATGTGCTGCCAGTAGGCGCTGCGAGGCAGGGGCACCATGGTGCTCAGCGAAGCGGCCCGCTCACTCATCTTCATCTGGAGCTGCAGCCAAAGGGAAAAAAGCTGTGCATTAGGAACACGGGGGCTGAAAGAGGCCCGACTGAGGGAATGGGAGAGCATGGAGTGCAAGCACCACAAAGCTGGCCAGGTTGCAAATCAATGAGCCTTTACTGATGGCGGTGGGCACAGTGGCCAGCGACCGCTTTTCCTTACTTCACAGCATCCATTCCTTACCCTGCTGGCAACACTACATTGGTGATGCTCCTTTGGGGAACTTCCCTCCAACTCAGCTCAGTCCCTCCAGTCCTGGCAGGGCTGATTCCACCGCTCACTTTAGGGTTGGGCTGGTGACACATTGTTGGGATTCACTCAGTGATCAATGTCTCAACCCCTGCCAGACCAGTCCAAAATAATTCATTGAGACATTATGAGACATTTTGTGGAAGAGAGAATTAGCAGAAGTAAGCTAAAGATTTGTGACTCTTTTGTTCATTGCTCTATCCCCAGAGTCTAGAATATCGCCTTGCACATAGTAGATGTACGAGTAACACCTGTTGAATGAATGAACTTTCTTGTGGAGTTGTTGAGGACTGGAGGTGGGACTGGAGCCTATCTTGGAACAACAAAGGGACATGGTAGACAGTGAGTAGACATCATTCAGTAGAACACAGCCAAGAAAAGGAGAGAGAGGTTTTGACAAGCTCCACTGAGACCTTGGTTTGCACTGAATCCAGAGGCTGGCCCCAAACCAGATTTTTCAATTGTATTAGCCATTTAATTCTTTTCACTTTTCAATTTCTTTTTTTGAGATGGAATCTTGCTCTGTCACCCAGGCTGGAGTGTGTTGGCACAATCTCACCTCACTACAACCTCCACCTCCAGGCTCAAGCAATTCTTCTGCCTCAGCCTCCCCTAGTAGCTGGAACAATAGGTGCATGCCACCACATGCAGCTAATTTTTTTTTTTTTTTTGTATTTTTAGTAGAGATGGGGTTTTTCCATATTGGCCAGGCTGGTCTCAAACTTCTGACCTCAGGTGATCTACCCGTCTTGGCCTCCCAAAGTACTGGGATTACGGGTGTAAGCCACTGCATTCAGCCTAATTATTATCAGTTTAAACAGGCTTGTGTTGGGTGCTCTAGCATCAGAAAGAGAGAAAAAGAAAAATCTGCTTGAACAAGTAACTTTTCTTTTCTTTTTTTTTTTTTTGATACGGAGTTTCGCTCTTGTTACCCAGGCTGGAGTGCAATGTCGCGATCTCGGCACACCGCAACCTCCGCCTCCTGGGTTCAGGCAATTCTCCCGCCTCAGCTTCCCAAGTAGCTGGGATTACAGGCACGCGCCACCATGCCCAGCTAATTTTTTGTATCTTTAGTAGAGACGGGGTTTCACTATTT
>CAUYOR010010564.1:0-22632 GCA_963573925.1 Callimico goeldii
ATGTGGAGAAATAGGAACACTTATACACCATTGATTGGAGTGTAAACTAGTTCAACCTTTGTGGAAGACAGTATGGCAATCCCTCAAGGACCTAGAAATAGAAATTCCATTTGACCCAGCAATCCCATTACTGGGTATATATCCAAAGGATTATAAATTATTCTATGAGAAAGATACATGCACACTTATGTTCACTGCAGCACTGTTTACAATAGCAAAGACCTGGAACCAACCCAAATGCCCATTGATGATAGACTGGACAAGGAAAATATGGCACATATACACCATGGAATATTATGCAGTCACAAAAAAACTATGAGTTTGTGTCCTTTGTAGGGACATGGATGAATCCATCATTCTCAGCAAACTGACACAAGAACAGAAAATCAAACACTGCATGTTCTCACTCATAGGCCAGTGTTGAACAATGAGAACACATGGACACAGGGAGAGGAGCATCACACACTGGGGTCTCTTGAGGGGGAAAAGGGGAGGGACAGCATAGGGTAGGGAGGTTGGGGAGGGATAACATGGGGAGAAATGCTAGGTATAGGTGATGGGGGCATAGAGGCAGTAAACCACCTTGCCATGTATGTATCTGTGCAACAATCCTGCATGTTCTGCACAGGTACCCCAGAACCTAAAGTGCAATAAAATATATATTAACAACAGACAAACAAAACAATGTTGCAGCAGATGAAGTGCATGTGTTTCACCTCTTCAGACACCTTCTTGGACAGGCATCTAGGATGATTTGAAGCAGCCTAGGATCATCAGAGAATAATTTTAATCTGGAATTTTGCAGGAATATACATTCTATTATTTTTTTATTTTTTTGAGGCAGGGTCTCACTCTGTTGCCCATGCTGGAGTACAGTGGCTTGATCTGGGTTCACTGCAACCTCTCTGCCTTCTAGGTTCAAGTGATTCCCCTGCCTCAGCCTTCTGAGTAGCTGGGACCAGAGGTGATAATCACCACGACCAGCTAATTTTTGTATTTTTAGTAGAGACAGGATTTCACGATGTTGGCCAGGCTGGTCTGGAACGCCTGACCTCAAGCGATCCACCTGGGCCTCCAAGGGAATTCATGTTTTAAAAGATCAATTTAAAGATAAAAGGCGGAGAAGAAGACAGTATCATGTTCTGTCTTCTGAAATGAAAAGAAAAAGGCAGACTTTGACCATTCCTTTGTCTCAGGAAGTCCATTATTCAGGAAAACCAGTTGGTGTAATGGGAGGCTCTTTGGTAAAAGGAGAAGTTAAAGTAACATTCATCTCTAGTCTACTCTAGACTTTACAGGAGAATAATAATATTGACGTGTTGCTGTCCAGGTATACACAGCAAGGTGGGGCCAGTGCAAGGGATTTAAGGCAGAACTTCAAGCTAGGCAAAAAGAAATTTCACCTGCCTAATATCTTATATAACTTTACACAGACACACACACACACAAACAGGCACACACACATGCACACACGCACATGCACACATGCACACGCACGCACACACACGCGCACATGTATGTATGAGCTTGGTCTGTCAGAGAGCAATGCGAGTTCTGTGGGGGAAGGAAATCTCAGGCAGCAGTTCCAATATTAATAATTACAAACAACTCAGATTATACTAGTGCACACTATTCACAAATGTGTTTCAAGTTCCCATTAAGACAACAAGTGAAAATATGTGTCTGTCCTGATTTTACGGATGTGTCACACAATGAGTCAATAGAGAACATTAGTCTCAGATTATATGAAGATATTAGGTTGGAGATGGGAATATTTTTGATATTAAAAGAGACCTTGTCAATATTCCAAGAGACTCATTTCTCAGTGAAAAAAAAAAAAAAAAGCATGTGATAATAAACCTAATTACACCCTAAAGGCATTACCTGACTATTTATAGTACCTACAGAAAATGAGTTATTCTACATGAATAATAAAATTAACTTTTCTGTATATTTGTATGTTGTCACATATATTTTTAAAACATAATTCATAAAATGCATGTGTACACTAGGAAGAACATAAGCCATTTTAAAGTTGTGAAAACACGCAATATAAAAAATTTAACTTATTTATAAATTCAATATAAATACAATTAAATATTTTTCATGGAAATACAAATAGCAATGCTTTACTTCACTCAAAGTCTTCCAAATTTTAATGGAATTTACAATTTTGGTGAAGAGTTAGATAATTTTTTAATTATGTTTATAACACATTAAAAATACTAAGAGGGAAAAGGCACAGCAGTTACACTGGCATCAGATCAGGCGAAAGCAGGTGAGACAAAGAAGGTCTTCCTTTGCCCACACCCACAATGCAGAGCCTGAGGCATGGAGGTGCATGCTTGTGAGTTATTTTTGAGGATTTTATTATAGAAATTGAAAGTGGATATGCGTAGTGTGTGTGCATATAATATAAAACAAACAACAGATGTAGGTTTTCTAATTTCTGACATCAAGATTTCCTATAAGCTACAGTAACTGGGATAGTATGCCGTTGACAGAAGAAATAATAAATACACCAGTGGAATGCCAAAGGAAGGAAAGGAAGGAAGGGAAGGGGAGGGGAGGGGAGGGGAAGCGGGAGGGGGGAGGCGGGAGGGGGGAGGGGAGGGGAGGGGAGGGGAGGTGGGAGAAGGGAAGGGAGGGAGGAGAGGGGAGGGGAGGGGAGGGGAGGGGAGGGGAGGGAGAGAGGGAGGGAGGGAGAAAGGGAGGGAGGGAGGAAGGAAGGAAGGAAGGAAGGGGAAAAAGGAGGAAAGAAACTCTAACACACCCTACACATCGTAGTGTCTGAAAGGACTATAATATGACTAGAGAGAACCATATTATATTCTATAGTTTCTGGTAGTAGTAGGAAGATAGTGAATGTTCTCAACACAAAGGACAAATGTTTGAGTTGATGGATAACTCTCCAGATCGGATCACTATACATGATATGTAGGAAACTTCATGGGCTCCATGAATATGCACAAATAGTATTTGACAATTTAAAGAATAAAATAAATAAAAATACAATTGGATACAGCAACAAAAAATTAACTCAAGGTGGATCAAAGTCTAAAGGATAAAATTATAAAGCTTTAGAGAAAAAAATCAAACATATTTATAATTTGAGGACAGGCCAAGTTTTCTTAGAAAAATCCCACTAACTGGCCGGGGGTGGTGGCTCATGCCTATAATCCCAGCACTTTGGGAGGCTGAGGAGAGTGAATCACCTGAGGTGGGGAGTTCGAGTCCCGCCTGACCAACATGGTGAAACCCCATCTTTATAAAAAAAAAAAAAAAAAAAAAGAAAAGAAACAATTAATGAAAGAAAAATCCCAGTAACCAATAGAAATTTTTAAAAGCCACAAAATTTTAAAATAACTTTATATGTATTAAAGAAAACCACAACATTTCTGTTCCTTGAAAGGCATGGGTTTAGAAAATGAATAGGCAAGTCACAGACTTAGGGAATATAATTGCAAAACATGCATTGAACAAAGAACTGGCACCTCATGTAACTATACCATATATATATATATATATATATATATATACACACACACACACACACACACACACACACACACACACATCTCAAATACATGTGCTGTGAACATTTCACAAATGAAGAAAGTAAAGTTGAAATTGAATAACATCTTAAGACTTCATGGTTGGAAGGTGTCAAAGGCAAGGATTAAACTTGAGTCTTTTTTTTTTTTTTCTCTCTTCAGAGCTCTTTATACCAGAGCCTGAGGCATGGAAGTGGATACATGTAACTTATTTCTGAGGTGATGCCAAGAAGAAAGCGTAAGAGAATAGGGAGGAAAGGATCTATTAAAAGGGAATATAAATATATAATAGCGATATATATAAACTTTCACAACACAGCACTTTAAAAACGCAGAACAAAAGGAATGTGTGAAATAGTTGAACTGATGCTTTTCAAATAGAAGCTGTGTGACTGTGCAGTGAACACATGAAAAAGTGCTCCAATCACGGCCGGGCGCCGTGGGTCAAGCCTGTATTCCCAGCACTTTGGGAGGCCGAGGCGGGCAGATCACCTGATGTCGGGAGTTCGAGACCAGTCTGACCAACATGGAGGAACCCCATCTCTGATAAAAATACAAAATTAACCGGGCATGGTGGCCCGTGCCTGTAATCCCAGCTACCTGGGACACTGAGGCAGGAAATCACTTGAACCTGGGAGGTGGGTGTTGCGCAGGAGCCGAGATTGCGCCATTGCACTCCAGCCTGGGCTGCAAAGCGAGACTCAGGCCTCGAAAAAAAAAAAAAAAAAAAAGGAAAAAGAAAGTCTTCCAGTCACTAGTAATCAGTGAAATGCATATTAAACCCACGATTAAATATGCACCGTTAGAATACCTAGAAGAATAAAGATTTATAACACAAAAAGTTTACAAGGATGTGCAGCAGGTGGAATGAATACATTGTTGGTGGGAGTGTATAATGGCACGTGGCTTTGAAAAAGGCCTGGCAATTTCTTATAAATGAAACATACAACTAACCTATCACCTAGAAATGTAACTGACGTATTTACACAAGAAAAAGGAAATTACACCCCCGCCACACACACACACACACACAGGCACACAACTTGTTGAAAAATGTCTGCAGAAACTGCATCCATAAGATCAAAACTTGGAAACTGCCAGTCATCTTCAACACAGGAGGAAGAACTCCTGTTGTATTGACTCAATGTGGCATAAAAAAAGGGATACATTGCCAATACCCACAACAACACTCATGGATGGCAGGTGTTTGGTTTTGGGGGACTCCTTTTCCCCGGTCCACGAGGGGCATGGTTTCAATGGCAGGAGTTTCCCGGCTCCACGCCTCCATCTGGGAACCAGAGCGGTTTCAAATGTAAGGTTCTTTGTCTGGGGTTCCTTTGTTCCAAAAACCCCCTGGAAAGCTCTGGGAAGAGGGGGTCTGTCACTCAGGGCTGTGGCCCGAGTAGCCAATTCGAGTAATAGATCAGAATCACTGATAAATCACTCCAGAGGAGGTTTGAAAGAACTCTTCTCATTGGACGAGAACATGAATGGGGAGGGAATAACTCAAGGGTTAAAATTCACCTGCTTCTTACCTGAATGGATTGCCAGCTCTGGGATCCCCTCCCACAACAGTGTGGGAGCCACCTCTCTCTTTCTCTGTCTTTCTCTCTCTCTGTCTAATGAATAGCTCTCCCACAAAACTCTAGGTTCACAATATTTATTCCAGCGGTAAACTCACTGTGCCTCGGGGGACCCTTTCCCCATTCTTCTGGGTAAGGGAGGCCAAGAACCTCTTTGGAACTGGGAGCTGGGGATGCTCCCCCATTACAGTTTCAGTTTTCATGATAATTTTTGACACGTGGATTTAAAATTTACAAATCCATCAAGCTTACTCTTGGAAGTTCCTCCGCATTCCTGCTGTAGATACAGTATTCCTTTAATTGCTTCCAGTTCTGTGGCTTCATTTTCACTTTAAAAACTCATCTGTGATATGGTGAGTGCTTTGGGGAAAGAGGTTTATTTCATGTTTTTTTCAAATAATTAATTGCTTTTCTCAGCATCTTTATGAAGTATCTTCTTTCCCACATATTTGTAATAATGTTTTTACAGAATTCCCATCTGCTAAGTTTGTTCTTGGCCTGTCTTGCTCTATCCACTGTCTTTTGAGTGTGATGTTAACTTTTTTTTTTTTTTTTTTTTTTTTGAGACTGATTCTCACTCTGTTGCCTACACTAGAGTGCAGAGGCAGGATCTCTGTTCATTGCATCCTCCACCTCCCAAGTTCAAGCGATTCCCCTGCCTCCGCCTCCCGAGTAGCTGGGACTACAGGCATGGGCCACCATGCTCGGCTCATTTTTATATTGTTAATAGAGACAGGGTTTCACCGTGTTGGCCAGGCTGGTCTTGAACTCCTGACCTCAAGTGATCCACCTGCCTTGGCCTCCCAATGGGCCGAGATTACAGACATGAGCCACCGCGCCCAGCTAATTTTTTGTATTTTTAGTAGAGACGGCGTTTCACCATGTTGACCAGGATGGTCTCGATCTCTTGACCTCGTGATCCACCCACCTCGGCTTCCCAAAGTGCTGGGATTACAGGCTTAAGCCACCGCGCCCGGCCTGGGATGCACCATCTTCTACTTATGTCAACACTGTACTACAACCGAGCGAGATGCCTCACGCCTGTAATCTCAGTACTGTGTGAGGCTGAGTCAGGCAGATTACCTGAGGTCAGGAGTTCGAATCCAAGCTCCTCGGGAGGCGGAGGCAGGAGAATTGCTTGAACCTGGGAGGTAAATGTTGCTGTGAGCTGAGATGGCTCCGTTGCGCTCCAGCCTGGGCAACAAGAGCAAAACTCTGTCTTTAAAAAGAAGAAGGAAAACACTGCACAAAACTTTGTGTACTTTCACATTAATCAACAGCTGCAGTCTTTTTTTATATACATATTTTTTAGTAACCATATTTTCCTGTTACTATCTTCTAAAAGATAACAGCTTTGTTAAAATTGCTGAGAAAAGAAGATTAAAATACAATAGCTTGATTCCAGGGAGGTTTTTGACTCATTGAAACTCAGTACTGTAGATTTATAGCTCTTTAGTCATGCAGACATTTAGTAGAATATAAGGTAAACATTTATAAAGTAGAGAAAAGTTTATGACTGGGGAGGAGAAGTCAGAGATTCTAATTTTCTAATGACTTTGCAGAGAAAAAAGTCAGTTACTTTAATTTTCACAGCTAAAATGTATCGTAGAGTCACCTATTTCAAAATCTTCATTTTCCTGATAGGGTAATGGAGGTGAAGATGTGAAGTCCTTTGTCTAGTGTCACACCCCTTCCACGTGGCTGAGTCAGGGTGAGTGAGGGCAGAGGTCTTCTCACTGTCATAACCAAGAAATCCATATATGGTAATATGGTTTTGTCTAGGAATCTTATATGTAAGGGCTGGGCAGTTTTGATATGCTTTTAGAAGACAGGTAACAGAAGAAAGTCTAAGCCACAAAGGAGAGCAATTAGAATGCAAACAGGTTTGATCTGTCCAAAAGAAGGCACTTTAAAGGAAGTGTGTGCTCATTAACCACATCATTTGCTAACCAGGCCGCCAGAGCCCCAGTCCCCACCGTGCCAGTGCTAAGCTCAGTGCCAACAGCAGCCCCTCTGATGATGAAAGCAGCTAAGCCCCGCCAATCTCGCGGCAGTCTCATTGTCGAGGATCTGGAGAGGGAAGAGAGACACAGACATCCCATCATCTTAAAATGCAGACTGAATAATTTTGAGAAACAATTGTTCAGGAGGTGAACTTCTACACCTCCAGGGCTGTGCCGCCGAGGAGAACTTCTTTATCAAAGAAAAGTACACACAAAGGGGGTGGGAAATGGCACACTCAGGAGAAAGTGAGAGCATTTCTTTAGAGGAGACATCAAGGAAATAATTTTCACGGGGAGAGCTTTGCCACATAGGAAGATGCGCAGTTTCAAAATGCAGGATTTAACGTGCAGTTTAAAATCTTCCGAAGGAGCACTGGGAGTTTGCGAACCCCCTGCAGACGCACTGTTACTTTTGGGGTACAAAACAGTTTTCCTCCTGTCATTGTAATTAAAAGTACTTTAGCTTAGCTACTCAAACCACAAATATTTTCATATACAGTATGTGTGTGTGTGTGTGCGTGTGTGTGTGTGTGTGTGTAATTATACATATATATTCTATTTTTATAACCATAATGAAAATTATGCACTATATCAGCAATAGTGCAGGCAACACATTTCTTAGCTTGTTTTTCTTACAGTACTTAAAAACTATTTTTGCTTTTACATGATAAATTAATTTCTGCTCTGTGCAGCAATGATCGTAGTCTTAATTTTACAGATGACAGAACTGAGGCCCATTGGATCTTGTTAGTCCTGGGAACCTATCCCTCCATCTGTCTTTTTTTGTTTGATCTGTTCAGTATACATTGAGTCTTTAAAAAAGTCAATACCTTCATGGCTGCAGGAGTAGAAATAATGATACGTCCAGCTTAGTAACCACGCAGCTGTGTGGATTTAAGGCTTCCTTACTAAGGACAGCCTCGTAGAACGGAGGGGAATATTATGGGGAAATTAACTCCCAATCTCATATTCTCCTCAGTTTTTGGTGCAGACTTCAGGCTGACTCCGAATAACTTCTTTAGTGGGTAGAAAACTAAGCAGAAATAGAAACTGCATTCCCAACTCCAGGATTGCTTTACCTTCTCCATACGGAACCCTACGTAACGCCCAGGGATGCCAGGTTAGTCTAGGGTTTTCTATACTAGATTATCTTCAGGTTGGGAGGTTTGCAAAAATCCAAAGCCTGTAGATCACTAGGTTCATATTTATTTGCTTTGAAATAAAATGCGAAGTGTGGAAGGGTTACAGTCCAGATAAGGCTCTAGAATTATGTAATATTATAGACATAATTCTATGTACATATAATTGTATACATATACATAAATACATGGATATGGGGTGGGGTGTGTGTGTGTGTGTGTGTGTGTGTACATACACATATATCATGATCCTCAAATCTTAGAAGCATTCACCCACAGAAACGAAGACTCTAGTCTGTTAATTGCCTTTGTCTGATCCTCATAGTCACTGGGCTTGTTGCTTCCCAGGGTCTCAATACCTACAAGAGCATCCAGTTCCATCAAAGAGAAGGTATCTGTATGTATCACTAACTGACCCATGATTCTAGGATTCCAGATTAATTGGTCAGCATGGAGAGGAATATTGTGCTTCTGAGCATGCCCATCAACTCCTAGGAATGTATTTCAACCTGATTTATGGACTAAACAGCTCTTTTTTATTTGACTTTACATGATTATCTTGTGACTACGGGCATAAGGATGACTAAATGATAATCGCACAGAAATTAAAAATAAGTCAACAAACATTGGATAGAAGTTCCCTTTCTTATTTTCTTTCTCTCTCTCCTCTCTTTCCTTTTCTTTCTCTCTTCCTTGCTTTTCTTTCTTCTTTCTGTCTCTTTCTCTGTCTCTCCCTCTATCTTTCTTTTTTTTTTCTTTGAAAAAAGATCTCACTATGTGGCCCAGGCTGGAGTACAGTGGTTTTTCACAGTCATTATTCTACTAGTGATCACCTCGGGAGTCTGGGCTTTTTTCAGTTTCGAATCTGGGCCACCTCTCCTTAGGCGACCCAGTGGCCCTCTGCTCCCAGGAAGTCATCATACTGATATTGAACGTAGTGCAGGTAACCCATCAGCATAATATGCTACAGCCCAGAACTCGTGGGCTCAAGCGATCCTCCTGCTTCAGTCTCCAGAGTAGCCGGGACCACAGGGGCATACCTCCATAACTGGTACCATCAGGAGTTTCTTTTTAATCCTAAAATATTCTTATAGTGAACAACTAATATGAAAGTGATTTATTAATATGATTCGTTCATATGACAAGTTTCATAAAGTTGTTGCAATGTGAGTTAACAGATTCTGTAGTTTTTACATCTCTAAGTATGAGCATGAATTTTATCTACATAGTGACCATATGACTATTATTCATAATGTTTTACTAGTAATATTTAAAAACTGTACAAATGTGAAATAGAGCATGTGTACTAATTTCTGTATGCCTCATTTGTGTTAGATCGAAGAGACATGTAACTACTTCTAGTATTTCACAAATGAAAAAGTGAAACTGAAATTGAATAACACCTTAAGACTTCATGGTTGGCAAGTGTCAAAGCCAGGGATTGAACTTGAGTCTTATTGGTTCTCTTACAGGACTCTTTATACCATATAACATTTTCTTTATTCAGCAAAATGTAACATGATCGGAGCTCTGTTACGGAAGACTGAGTAAATCTCTTGTGTTGGCTTAAAGGCAAAATAAGACACAATGAAATAATGTTATGAAGTTTCAGATGTCATCCTGCTAGGATTAAAATAATCCTGTGTAATGTATAATCCTTTTCAAATCATAAGTCATCAACCACCAAGTACCTGTACCTCATAAGCAATGAGCATCACCCCTATTCTGTGTGTTAATCAGTTTAGGATTCTTTTTCCAAATGGAACTGAGCTCCATTTAGTCAGGGGAACACTAGTCAATATAAAAAGGAAAACTCGACATTGTAAAACAACAGCAGTTTATTTTTTGTCCCAGAGTGCAACTCAGCATCCTGAAGACACTGGTTACAGGTGGCTTTCGTAGCCATGGCAAGCTCATGTCCCAGGTTCTTTCCATTTTCAGGCTCTGCCATCCCCTCAGTCCTCACTGCCATCACATGCTACTTCTGGAAGAAGAGAGAGATGAGAGGAGAGAAGAGGAGAAATGAAAGCCTTTCTCCCAGAAGATACAGACATTAAATCCACTCTCACCTTCCATTGGTGAGAACTGGTCACACAACTATGAAGAGACACAGCAGCTGGGGAAATACAGTCCCAGTGCTTCCTGGCATTAGTCCTATTTTATAAGAGGGGAACACCAGCTTTCTGGATTTCTGATCTTGCAGGTTGTGTCAATGTTTCCTTGCATTTTGTCAGATCACTCATCATCTTCAAGTTCCAAAACCCTATTTCACACAGAGAAATAAATTTATACTGTTCTAAACCAGTGCCATGGATGGGAAGTGTGTACAATGAAAACCTTAGAGGACCAGGGTTCAAAACATATCTTTGTCTTAAAAGTTGTCTTAATGTTGACATGGCATTGAAGTCTGAACCTTCACTTTCTCCAAGTAAAGAATTATTTGTCATGTGGGTAATTCCAGGGAAGGAGCATAGACATATGTCTCATAACAGCTCACTTGTATGACAGCATAGAAAACATTATTTCATTCACTATCTCATTATTCCTCAAATATTAGGAAGGGTGGCTGATTAAGAAGTGTTTTACAGAAAGCAATGTTCTAGGAATATGAAGAGAAGCTATATCTGTGTGGTGATCATTCTGATCCTGCCTGTGATTTTAAGGAGAAAAATTCTGTGCAGTCCAAGCCCTTTTTGACAGATATTTAGGGGGACCAGGTGATGTGATCATTTTTATTAAAAACTGATTGTGCAACAGGATGATTGCTTGGCATTCTGTATGCCCTAACTTAATTTCTCTAAAAGCTTTATAAAATGGGAAGGGCATTCCCATTCCATGTTATCAAAAAAGGACTTAAAACTCAAGAGAAAATGATACTAGGATTCACACATTGGTCTCTCTGGGGGAAGCCACTGTTCTCTATCATGCCAAAATGCTCACCATAAAACAGTCTTCTTCTGATGCAAACTGATGTTAAGGTTTGTTAGAGCCAGCCTTAAAAATATAAGCCAGCTTATACCCCTGAAAAATTTCTCCTGGTGAGAGTGATAGACACACTAGCCACCTAAACAAGCTTTCCCCCTTTGCTCACTATTCCCCTTGCATAGGATTTGGGTGTTTTGTTTTGTTTTGTTTTTGAAGAAGTGTGTTCTTAAGTTATCACTTCTATAATCCTGTGAGTCTCCTCGTTTATTATACTGGGGCGGGAGGAAGGCTAAATAAGAGCACGGATATACGGTTTTTATTTAATCAGATAATGAAAAGAATGCATTTCAGGACATAACACATATTACAGTGACTCAAATTGCTTACCCTATTTCGTGTTTGTATAAGTTACCATCTAATTTGCCATGATAATTCAAAGTAACTTCATTTTCCCTGGCGGGGTAACTTATAACTTTATGGTAATTATAGTGAGAACTCATGTAATTAGCATAGCAGGATCAGTGTTCTATTTACTTTTCCAGATGAGTCACACCCTGGTAGGGGACACTTGCTGTGTAGGTTTAGAGTTTCAGGTGTGGCATCTCATCAGCATCACCTGATTTCTCTCTAGTTCCCCCTCTGAAATATTCTCCCCGACCACCTTGAGGAAAGATCTAAGTTTAAAATAGATTAATTTTGAAAATTTACTATGCTTGGAACATGTGCTATATTTACATGGAATGAGAAGAAGCTCATGACACCTGAAGCATTTGCACTTATTTGGTCTCAAGTTTCTGCGCATACTGTGTACTTGCTCGATAAACTGCTTCCATTCATAGCTCAAGAATTACCCGGCCCTCTGCCCTCCGTCCAGATGTGTGGTGCCCAGCAAAAGCTCCTCAGTCACGAAATAGGATATCTATCCTCCCCGTTACAGTTTTTGTAACAGCTGTGCATTGGACCTTATTACTGCTTCTAGTCCTCTCCAGTCCCATGTTAATGCCTTCATTCAGGTGCTCATTATTTCTGCTTTATTCAAAGTATCCTTGAAAACAGGAGGACATGCAGAGATAATCATTTCATTCTTCATGCCCTAGACATACCTGTACATAGCTTTATAATAACAAGAACCTGAGAACACTTTGGCAAAAATATAGAGCAACAGGAGTTTTCCTATTCTGCAAATGTGGACCTGAATTATGACTGGCATGTAGGAGAAAAATTTGGCAAAATCGAGAGAAATGGAAGATGATTATCTCCTACAGCCAGATTAGTCAACTTTTGTTACATTATTAGGAGTTATACTCAGAAATAAAAAAGTGAATTGCACAAGAAAATAATACATACAAAATCTCATTGCAATATTGTTTATAATATCAAAAAGAAAGAAACAATCCCCCTTCAACAGGAGAATACATAATTAAATTGGCATTTTATACAAAGCAATTGTGAACACATGTACAAGACATAAATTATGAATTACTGTGTCAATAGTGGTAATCTCAAAAACATAATATGGAACAAGGAAAATTGAGCTGCAGAGAATAATAAAATTCAAATGCTTCTAAAGCAAAATCAAGAACTATTTTGGATAAAGTATCCAGAACATTTACTGAGCAGTTACTCTGTTCCTGACATTGTTTCAAGTACTTTGCTGTTGGAAAGAAAAAACGTGAAATTCATGAAGATATTTGCCTATGGTAAGGGAGTTTATGGTAGAGAGGGTAAGAAACCAGTTCTGACAAGGGGCCTCAGCTTTAATTGTAGTCTTTTTTTTCTTTCTAAAGGTATCTGCAGGCCGGGTGTGGTGGCTCATGCCTGTAATCCCAGCACTTTGGGAGGCCACAGTGGGCAGATCACCTGAGGTCAGGAGTTCAAGACCAGCCTGGTCAACCTAGTGAAACCCCATCTCTGCTAAATATACAAAATTTAGCTGGACATGGCGGCATGTGCCTGTAATCCCAGCTACTCAGGAGGCTGAGGCAGGAGAATCGCTTGAATCCAGGAGGCAGATGTTGCAGTGAGCTGAGATAGCGCCACTGCACTCCAGCCTGGGTGACAGAGTGAGACAACATCTCAAAAAAAAAAAACATTGTGTTTTATTTTTGGGATGGAGGTTTGCTCTTGTTACCCAGGCTGGAGTGCAATGGCGCGATCTCGGCTCACTGCAACCTCCGCCTTCTGAGTTCAGGCAATTCTCCTGCATCAGCCTCCTGAGTAGTTGGGATTACAGGCACGCGCCACCATCCCCAGCTATTTTTTTATATTTTTAGTAGAGACGGGGTTTCACCTTGTTGACCAGGATGGTCTCGATCTCTTGACCTCGTGATCCACCCGCCTTGGCCTCCCAAAGCACTGGGATTACAGGCTTCAGCCACTGCGCCCGGCCCAGAAAAAAAATTTTTTTAAAAGGTATCTGCAGCAAGAAGAAAATTCTGCCCCGAGTTATCGCATTCATCTAACATCTTTGTAGAATGTACTCTTCTGCCACTGCTTTCTGAGGAAACTTTTGAGAATTAGTCTTTTTTTGGATGTTGAAAGTTACTTGCTGCTCCCTGAGTAAAAACAACACTAGCAATGAGACGCACAAATAGAAATAATCTTGAGCATAAATAATCAAGAATTAAGAAACAATACAAATGTGGCATTGTCATATTTACTTGTAGTTAAACAGTTTGCAAAAGCGAAAACACATAAGCAAGGGAACAATTGCCTGTTGCTGAATGTTTAGACCATCGATTATACATAAAGAGCAAAAGAAATTTTCAATCATTTTTTATAAAAAATAAGTTCCTCAACTTTTTCATTACTTTGAAAAAAACAAAATCCCCAAGCACCTCTTTTAACTGTAAGTGCAGTTACTGAAATGTAGAACAGAAATATCTAATTGGGTTTTATAATACATGTTAAGTTAAAATACAGAATTATGGACTTCTGCCTCCATGAACAATCACTGTTATGAAAACTACTTTCCTGTAGTAAACAACTAGTCAACTACACAGAATATTCCAAATGACTATTTTTATAAATAAGGCTCCAGGCAAAACGGGGATGTGATTCCTAAGAGGAATCAATGAGAAAAATCCTATGTCAGCTCCAGCTTAAGGTTAAGAAACAATTTCTAAGTCAGAATGCATAAGAAACAAACCCAACTCAGTCCGGACCATAATTTCACAGAGTTGATGAGACAGGGATTAGAGCTGACTGGGGCTGAGATGTGTGGATTTTATGAAGCAGAACAGCAGACGGGAGGCATCTGGACAGAGAGAGAACATGAAAGGTTTGCAGAGCATCTTTGGAAATTTTAATTTGAATACAGAATTCTGCAGGGATGAGGTGAAGCTCAATGGTACTATGAAAAGAACCAAGGAAAGAAGTGGGTTGAATGACTCTCAGTTCCCACAGAAAACTGAAAGTAGTTTACATTCCTTCCAGACAAAATGTAGGTATCAACATACACAAAGCATTTGGTAGAATCCTCCTAAGGATAGCAGTGGGCAGCATGAGCTCAAGGGTGAAGTATGCTCTAGTGTGGACCTCATGAAGCTTAAAAGCAAGCACTGAACGAGCCAAAGTGGTTCTACGTAACTAAATGGAACACCCGAACAAAGTTCAACATCATTAAAAAATAGAAGAAAACTCAACATCCAGCAACGTAAAATCACAATGTCTGTCACTCTGTAAGCTATTACCAGGCATGTAAACATGCCGAAATATATAATTCATCATCAGGAGGCAAATATGAAATAAAAATAGACAGAGAAATGATGAAATTGGTAGACATGGTAGTTTATAAAATTACTACAAATGTGTTCCATATGGTCACAAATGCAGAAGAAAGCATTAACATAATGAAGAAAAACAATACAAAATATTTTAATAATCTAAATGGAACTTCTAACAATAAACACTTAGTATCTAAAATAAAAAGTACATTGGATGTGATTAACACCAGTCAGAAACCCAAACTAAAATGTGAGTGAATTTGAAGAAATAGCAATAGAAACTCCCCAAAATGAAACACACTGGGGGAAGAATGATTAAAGAAAAACAAATTGAATATCATTGACCCATAGAGCAATAACAATCAGTCAAAAATACATGCAATTTTAATCTTCAAATAAGGCAAGAAAGAAGCAGAAACAGGAAAAAATATTTAAAGACATGATCGTTGAAAACCTTCCATAGTTGACAGTGTAATAGTACAGATCCCAGAATTTCCACACCCGCAAGCCCAAAAAACATAAAAATCACACAAAGAGACAGCAAATTTGCTGTGTATCAGTGATAACGATGACAATCTAATAAGTGACAAGAGAAGGGGAAAAAGACAAGCTACTTTTAGACAGTGATAAGAAAAGCAAACAAAGAATATTTTTAAAATACTGAAAGAGAAATACCATCAACTTAAATCCCTATGCAAAGTGAAAATGTATTTTTAAAATGAAACCCAAATAAAGACATTTTTCATGAAGTAAAGCTGAGAGAATGAATAACTGATAAGTGTATTACAATAACATTGAAGGACATTCTACAGGCCAGAAGAAAATATTTAACAAATGAGAACTTGGCACTAAACAGAACATTGTAAATGTTGCATATGTAGCTAAACACAAAACGCATTCCTTCCCAGTTTTGAAACTCCTAAAATGTAACTGAATATTGAACAGGAAAATATGATCAATGTTTTGTGAGGTTTAAAACATGTAAAAGTAGAATATGTGACAGAAGTCACAAAAACTATGAAAATGTAAAAATGTAAATATGCTGTTTATTGTAAGATTCTTGCTATCTATTTAAAATGATGTAATGCTACTTGATAATAAAATGTGATTGATTACACAGATGTATTATAGCCCCTATAGCAGTCATTACAGTAAGTGCAATGGCATAGGAAGCAGAAACCATTATAACTAATTAACCAATGGTGAAGGAGAAAAATAAAATATGCTCAATCTTGAGGACTAATGTCTGACTTTCGTATCTTGCCCAAATTCCTATCTAAGAAGAATCAGGCCGTACAAACCATAAATTCTCATCGGATGAGTTTTCTTTAATCCTATATATTGTGACTTACTTTCCAATCTGACTCCTTCATAACCTTAGGTGACAAAGAAGAAAGTCAAAATATTTTACCCCAAAACATGCTTCTTTGCTATATCTTGAAATGCCCCTGCAAGACTGTCTCTATTTGTGGGGGGAAATGTGCAACTGTAAAAAATCTCTATTAACACAGCCAGACCTTTTTTCCCCAATCCTAAAGAGATTAACTAACAGTGTGGCACCTTTTAAATATCTAAATAAGAAACACTTGTCATGAATTGTCTCGAAGGGCAGCCACTATAAGACTTCAGAAGAATTTTGGTCTCCACAATCTTTTATCTTAACCTGAACATTTCCTTCTAATGATCCCAGGTCTTTAGACAGCCAATTGTCAACCAGAAAATGTTTAAATTTCCCTGTACTGGGGCTGGCATGGTGGCTCCTGCTTGCAATCCCAGCACTTTGGGAGGGCGAGGTGGGCGATTCACCTAACACGGTAAAACCCGGTCTCTACTGAAAATAAAACAAATTAGCCTGGTGTGGTGGAGGGCGCCTGTAGTCCCTTCCACCTATTTGGGAGGTGGAGGCGGGAGAACTGCTTGAACCCAGGAGGTGGAGATTGCAGTGAGCAGAGATCATGCCACTGCATTCTAGCCTGGGTGACAGAGCAAGACTCCAACTCAAAAAAAAAAAAAAAAAATTGTGCTTCTAGCCTGGAAGGATCCACCAGGCTGTAAGTTGTCCCAGCTTTCTGGACCAAACCAATGTATTTCATTTTTCCTTTTTTTTTTTTCTAAGTCAAGAGTCTCACTCTGCTGTCCAGGCTGGAGTGCAGTGGCACCATCTCGACTCATTGCAGCCTCCGCCTCCAGGTTCAAGCCATTCTCCTGCCTCAGTCTCCTGAGTAGCTGAGACTATAGGCACCTGCCACCACGCCCAGCTAATTCTATTTTTGTAATTTTTAGTAGAGATGGGTTTCACCATGTTGGCCAGGATGGTCTCCATCTCTTGGCCTCGTGATCCACCAACCTCAGCCTCCCAAAGTGCTGGGATTATAGGCGTGAGCCATCTCGTCCAGCCTGTGTTTCTTAAGTGTATTTGACTGCTGTCTCATGTCTCTCTAAAATGTATAAAACCAAGCTGCAGTCTGACCACCTGAGGTATATATTCTCAGGACCTCCTGGGGCTGTCACAGGCCTTGGTCCATATTTGGTCAGAACAAATCTCTTTAAATATTTTACAGAGTTTGATTCTTTTCATTGACAATCTATTAAAAAATTAGGGAAAGAGAAAAAATTAAAGTGCATAAAATAGAAAAAGAGCAAAATGGTAAAATTGACTCATTCATATAAATAAATACATTCAGTATAAAAGCTCTAAACAACCAGTGATTCCAGATTGCATAAAAAGGCATACCTTAACTATGTGCTATTTTCAAGGAACTGACTTCCATATTAAGCCACAGTAGGTTAAAAGAATCATGGACAATTACATAAAACTGAAGTGGCTCAATTATATGATAATCCCTTTATTTGCCAAACCAAAATCATGACATTGTAATGCATCAAGATTTATCTGTTAAATGACTTGCACCTGGGTTATATGAGGTTTCTTGCAAATTGATCATGAAAAGGCAGATTAACAATATTAAAATAGTAATCATTTTAATCTCTTGCTGATCCACTGGCTAAAGCAGCAGATATACGACCAGGTGATGTTTCTTGGTTTTGAGTTCTACAGAAATCAAATCTGATTTTAGGACGGAAGCATTTTGTCTTGGTAATCAGGAACTCTAATCCAGGACTTCCTACATTTGTAGGTTTGGGAAACCCGAATTGTGGGAATGGGTCACTAGATGCGGCAGCCACATGGCAGGCTGGTTGGCTGCCACTGCCAGAAAGAAACTGGTGTTCAACTGCAAGTATCTAGTTATTGATGAATTCCAGGTCTAAAACTTACGGGATGTGACGTTATACTCTTTTATGTCAGTTTTTAAACACCAAATACAGGGTGGATTTTAGAACTTGGTGGTTCTATGATCATGAAGAAAGCCTCTATAAACATTCATGTATAGGTGTTACTGTGAGAATAATTTTTAATCTTATTTGGATAAAAAGCTATGAGTGCTATCACTGGGTCATATGGTAAACATATTTCTAACTTTCTAACTTTATAAGACACTGCTAAACTATATTCTAAATTGGGTGAAGCATTTTTTATTCTTCCAGCAAGGTATGAGAATTCCAGTTGCTATGTATACTTGACTTGTTATTTTACTTATAAAGCCATTTTACTATGTGTATAGCAATATCTTACTGTATTTTAAATCTAAATTTCCCTTATGATTAATCTTATTGAATATCTTTTCATGTAAGCTTTTGATATTTGTGTATCTGTTTTGATGCAAAGACTTTTAATATTTTTATTGGATTAATTTGTTTTTGCATAATTAATTGCATTATGAGATTTTTTTAGACCATGTAGAGAAGACCTTTGTTTATATTTCTTTAGCAAACATATTCTTCTAGTCTGTGCTTTCTCTTCTCACATTTTAAATATTGTCTTTCAAATAGGTTTTTCTTTTGATGACATTATCTATCTCTATCTATATAATTTTATTTTAAAAAATCTTTGCCTAACCTAAAGTCACAAGGATTTTTTTCTACCTTTTCTTTTAGAATTTTTTATATTTAGGTCTTCAACAATTTTGGTTAAACTGTTTCCATGGTGCAAAATACAAATGAGAATTCATTGGTTTTGTATACTTACACAAATCCTACGGGTTAAATTCGAAATCACAGAGACAGAAGTAAATTGATTTGAATGAAAATAAAAGCACAACATATTAGATTTACAGAACACAGTTAAAGCACTACTTAGAGGGAAATGAGTTTCATTTCATGTATATTAGAAGAGATTTTAAAATTAATGACTTAACTTTCAATCTTAAATAACAAGAAAAAAAGACAAATTCAACACAGAACAAGTCCAATCATGGAATTAATGAAGATAAGAGGAATGATCAGTGGGATGTAAAATGAAAAAAACAGTAGGAAAAGGAATTTTTTAAAAACTGGTTCTTTACAAATCGATAGCATTGATAAACCAACAGCCTGACTGATAAAGAACAGAGAGAAGACACAAATTATAAACACCATGAAGAGAGCTTATTACTGCCTACTCGACAGACAGTAAAAATACAATGTAGGGGTATCTCTATAACTCTATGTCCCCAAACTTGAAAAACTTTATATAATACATACACTTATTGAAACATCCAAACTGCTAAAGCTCAATAAAAAGGAAATAGTTTGAATAGTCTTAAATGTATTAAATAAGTAAAATCTTCCTTAAAAGTTTATCACAAGGAAAACACCAGGCACAGAAGCCTTCCCTGGTGAATTCTGTCAACTGTTTACTGAAGAAATAACATCAATTATACACAAGTTGCTCCCAAAATACCGAAGAAGAAATACTTCCCATTTCCTTTCACGAGAACACTATTTCTTTAATAGCAAAATCATTCAAATGCATTTCAAGAAAAGGAAACCATTGACCCAGAACATTTGACCATTGACATAGAAATCATAAACAAAATTATAACATTTTGAAGTTCACAATTAATAAAAATGTTGACCGATTTTAATCAAAGGGGATTATCTGAGGGAAAACATACTAGCTCATAATTTAAAAACAAATTAATGTAACTTAGTGTGTAAATAGACCAAAATGAAAACAATATGACAATTTGAATAGATGCTTAATATCATCATATTTCAAACAAAATTATTGATAAGAATATAATCTCAACAAAGTAGGTTTGATAAAGTGTATCTAAAAATCTTATAGGCAACAATGATGAAATACTGACTACTAGGGGAAAAGACAAATATGTCTGCTCTCAGTACTTCTATTTGAATCACTCAATAAAATGAAGTTAAATGAATGCAGTTTGAAAATAAAGAGGTAAAACTATAGTCATGAGCAACATAATTGTTTATGTAAACCACACTGTAGAATCTTCACTACAAATACTAGAAGCTATGAGTAAGTCTATCAATGTTGTCAAAAGTCAATACATAAAATTAATTCTATTTCTGTTCATTTGAAGGTAAAAAATTAAAATGAAATAAAAATTCAAATCAAAACATTAAAAAAAAACAATTTAAAAGAGTACCACAAAACATAAAATATTTAGGAGAGATTTTATAAAAACATGTAAGACCTAAACCTTATAAACTACAGACTTTACTGAAAAACATTTTTAAAGTCTTAAAAATTTGGAGATATAAACCATTTCATTTATTAGAAAGAGCAACATTCATAAATGTTAATTTTTTCTAAACTTATTTACACATTCAATGTTATTGCAAACACAATCCAAGAACGACCTTTTCTAGAAATTGACAGATTTGTTTGTAAATTTAAAGAATATAAAATTGCCAAAAGAATTTTGCAAAAAGAATATGTTTGAGACCTACAGTTATACTTTACACTCTCTCAAGACTTAGTGTAATGACATAACAATCAAAATAACGTAATGTTGGTATTAGGTCAACTACGTGGATTAATAGAGGAGTCAAGAGAATTTAGCAACTGCTTCACAGAAAGATGGCATCTAGGCCATTCAGTGGGGAAAGGAAAGTTTTTGACCACTACTTAATTTAAAATGTATCTTTGACCTACATAAAAAAGCTACACCTGGCTGGGCATGGTGGCTCATGTCTATAATCCCAGCACTTTGAGAGGCTGAGGTGGGAAAATCACAAGTTTGAGACGAGCCTGGCCAGCCTCTGTAACTACAGAAGAATAATTATCAAGATTGCAAAGTGACCACTTTTGAAGATGTAGGAAGAAGATGCATGCAAGAAATATGAGAGCCTCCAAAGGCTGGCAAAGGCAAGGATGTTGATTCTCCCTTAGGGCCTACAGAAAGGTGTGCAGCCTACCCGTATTTGAATTTTACAGCAATGCTATTGTGTCAGACTTCTGAGCTACAGAACTTCAAGATAATACATTTGTGTTGGTCTTAGAATACGTTTATGGTAATTTGTTACAGCAAAAATATTGTGTTAGATGCCAAAGGCGAACATTTATATGAAGCTCAGGATAATCCTTGGTTAAAGAGATTAGAAAAATGGGTTTAATGCAGTGAGAATTTTCTGCAAGAGAGCACAAAGAAACTTTAATAACTGATATGAATGTTCTAGATCTTAACAAGGTGGTAGTTACACGGACATACAAATTTACCACAATTTAAGTTTACACACAGTTTCTGTGCATTTCACCACATACACATTTCCCAGAAAACAAAAAGACGACCAAGAAGCATATACAGGAAAAAGCATGTGAATTACTGTTCACGTTCCATCAGAAACTGGACCAGCATACTTAAATTGATGGAAAAACAAAGAGAATGTCAACTCTGATTTATATACCCAGCAAAAATGTCCTTACATCATGAAGATAAAATATATTTGAAAACCATTGCCAAGCAATGGTGGAATTACAGATTCCATCTCAGCAGAGATAGAGTTGTGTCACTAGAAAGGTCCAAAGAAATCTTTAGGCTGGAAAGACAAGAAAACAGACAGAAAAATCAGAACTTCTAGAAGGAGTGAGAAGCACCAGAAAGAAAAAATTAAGAAGAAAATTATTTAGTGAAAAATATATATGAAATATTAACTAGAAAAAGGACACTTCACAGTCACTGTTCTCAACTCTTCGGGGTGAGATTACAAAGAATGTTCACTGACTTTAAACAAGTGAATCGACTTAGAGAAAATAGATAATGTGTGATTATATATGTACAATTTTTTCAATGAGAAAAATATAAACTTCACAATAATCAAGGGTGATGTCAAGGACACAGGAGACAGTGAAAGAATCCCCGATTCCAAACTTGGAATATTCGACCGACAAAAATAAAGCCATACTGGGTTACAATTCAAAGTATAACATAAATACCCCAGCCTGGCCAACATGGTGAAACCCCATCTCTACTAAAAATACAAAACGTAGCTGGGCATAGTGGCAGGTGACTGTAATCACAGTTACTCGGGATTGAACCGTGGAGGGAGTAGTTGCAATCAGCGCAGGTTGTGTCACTGCACTCCAGCCTTGGCGACAGAGAGAGACTCTGAATAAAGAATAATAAATAAATGGGCCGGGCGCGGTGGCTCACGCCTGTAATCCCAGCACTTTGGGAGGTGGAGGCGGGTGGATCATGAGGTCGAGAGGTCGCAACCATCCTGGTCAACATGGTGAAACCCCATCTCTACTAAAAATACAAAAAATCAGCTGCGCATGGTGGCGCGTGCCTGTAATCCCAGCTACTCAGGAGGCTGAGGCAGGAGAATTGCCTGAGCCCAGGAGGCAGAGGTTG